>CM055278.1:77025816-77131878 GCA_029237695.1 Conchocele bisecta
TATACACACCATTGGCAAAACGTGTAGATCCAGATGAGCCGGCTCGTGACGAGCCGTCTCATCAGGATCTACACCTTTTGCAAGTAATTTTCATATTTTTGTACACCCTTTTCATAAACGGACAAGTCTGAAAATAATTTTGTGACGGTTGGATTGGTTGCAAAATTAACGTATCAATCTCCATTGCAGTTACTTAGGGGTGAAAGTGTTAAATCCTCCCGTATTACAGGCCATGGTCCCAATTCAGATTCAGATGAGCCAGATCATAGTCACAGGCGGTCGGCAGATCATAGTCACAGGCGGTCGCCAGATCATAGTCACAGGCGGTCGGCAGATCATAGTCACAGGCGGTCGCCAGATCATAGTCACAGGCGGTCAGTAGATCATAGTCACAGGCTTGGCGCAGCTTGGCGATACGATGGTTTAATATATTTTTTAGACATATACAAAACAAAAACATCTGTAATGAAAACTAAAATGTTACCATGGAATTGTCCATGCCTGTTATGTACTGGGTTGCTAGGACATGTATAATTAGGGCCTCGCCGACAATCGGCAGTGTCCAATAGGTTTTGCCCTGTCTGTCCGGCCGTCTGTCTGTTTATTGTTTTGAAATTATTTATACAAGTTTCTCAAATCACATATAATTTCTGTTTGTCTCACTTGAGTAACCATACATCCTTCCACATTAATACAACTACTCTCCCTATCATATGTCCGTCTGTCTGTCACCTATAGAGGCCCTAAGTGCGTCGACGGATCACATTTTCTAGTTATATTTCGTTGAGAAACATGAAGGATATTCATGTTTACATGTAAACACTACAATGAGGTTTAACTTGATTTCTCGGGTCATATTTCACTTGAGATCAAAATCTTTGATTTCTATGTTGCTATATACCGCTCCTAAATCACAACTTCACATGCTCTCAGTATGTTGGGATATATATCCCTTAATGTTTAACCAATTTCAGTCTAACAATATGATAAACAAAATTGAAAACATATCATTATTTTGTTTTATTTCTCGATAAAGGTATATGTTGTTGTTACCACTCGTTTGTTACAACCGTCTCATCGAGTGGGTTAAAGAAACCGTTCTACAGATTTATTTCTCTATTATGTTTACTCCTCTGGTAAAGGATAGCGAGGTCGCCAGTTTGTTTCTACTGTCTGTTCCACGTTTTTCTGCTGACAAACTTTTGGCTAATAAACACATTATATCTAAACAATATTTAAAGTACTTTTTCACCAACTAACAAAAAAGTCACCCTCCCAAACATTTTTTGTTTGATGAAATTTTATAGTGAAAAAAAAACGATTTTCCTATTGGAATTTAGATTTTTTGGAAGAAGAGGTGGAAGCAGTGCATGGGGAGGAGTAAAAAAACTCTGAAACCTGGCTATATATATAGCTTGGAAATGATGTAAATAAGAAAATAAATGTTTTTGAAAATTGGTCCACAAATAAAAAATTATTTAAAATAAATATATTTTTAGCCCCTATGTTAAATTCCCATAAATCGTTTTTTTTTTGCAATAAAATCAATATTTAATGGAATTTCTTCAAATATTTTTTTTTCTGGGAAGGTGACTTTCATAAAAAACTACTTACATATATATATTCTTAAGATTTAATGTGTTTAATGGCCAAAAGTTCGTCGGCAGCAAAACGTGAAACAGACAGTAGGTATCAACCAGCTGTCATTGAACATATCAATCTATCACTTGCAGAGAATCGAGGGCAGCAAGGTGTATTTCATCGATGGTGACTCAGCTGAGTTTGACCACATCATCCTGTGTACTGGGTACAAGATTGACCTACCTTACCTGAGCGAATCATTGAAGAAGGACGTGTTAGATTCCGATACAAATCAAATCAAGGTAACATATGAGACACACCGTGTGATTTTGTACCTTCGGACGTCTGCGTAATTTCACATGCAGAATATGTACTCTGAAAGTATTTCAACTTTTGACAACATTTACAGAAAATATTGTAAATTTTGTAATTAATTTGTTTTGTTAATAAAATGTTAACACTTTGAAAAGACGGAACGTATTATATATTTGCCTTGTACGTGCAGGCGGGCACAGCTTGTGTACGCAATAACTAGAGTTTTAATTGACGTATCATATCCAAATTTGGTATCCATGTTTATCACGGCAAAACATACGTTTGTCAGTTGGACGTTACGTAGCTCAGTGAATTCTAACATCAAGTATGCTCCAGATGTTGTTTTAAGGCAAGTTACTCATTATTTTCCAAGCTTGGAAATCTATTTATGAAAGTGATCTATTATTGTTCACCATGTTGTCAGCTCGATTACGGATGTTACACCTGTGTTTTGGCAGCTGTACAAGAATGTGTTTAGTCCGAGCGTCGGTCTGTCCCTCGCTTTCATCGGCTTTGTTCAGCCAGCGTCCGGCGGCGTCATCACTATGTCCGAGATACAGTCCAGGTGGTTTGCCGAACTGTGCAGAGGGGCTGTAACTCTGCCAAACAAATACCAGATGGCTCACGTGGTAAAAGAGGAACATGTGAGTTGTCTCCCTTGGTCTAGTTAGGTCAGTCGACCAGCTGACATGTGTCGCGTTTAATACTCACGTATGCTCACGTATCTACACCGAAGGTCAAGGTCACACTTAGAGGTCAAAGGTCAAATTTTGTTTTCTATATCTTCTAAACTGTTTAAATAATTTCAAATAATTTACCATATACGTTTGCCATGATGAGACCATGATCTCAAGTTCAATACCCACATGTCTACGTAAACAATGTGCAGGATATTTTGTTTCCTACCTATATCTTCTAAACCAATAGATTTTCAAAATATTTTGTCACAGTTAGAGGTCAAAATAAAAATGCACATAAGATTTTGTTTCTGCTCTATATATTCTAAACCGATGAATGGCTTTTCAAATGATTTTCCACAAATGTTTGCCATGATGAGACGATGTGTTGCGTTCAATACACTTATCTGCATCCATAGTGAAGGTCACCATGGGCACTGCCACGCCCTTAAAAAAGTTACACACGCACAATGCTAGGGGGTCTGGGGGCATCCCCCCCCCCCACCACCGGAATTTTGTGGATCAGGAATTAAATTTCCTGCATTCTAATGATCATTCCATGTGGTGTATTTTATATATAAGAAATTAAGCTTCAAGCCACCATTCAGCAAGAGAATGGATCCTTTAATGTGGTTTAGATCTGGATCACATTGCCAAATACACTGTCCCAGATACTCCACATACCGTGGCAGTTGGAGCAGCCCAAGGTGATCTTTGATCTTAGTCAGCACATGAAAGTAACAATTGATCCATCCACTATTTTTTGGAAGTTAAATACGTATATTTTTCACTGATGGCTCAAAGGACGGGGACCGGGTAGTTGCTGCTTCCGCTGTCTCAGAGGGAGATCTTCAATCCAGACTCCCAGATAAATCTTCGATATTTTCTGTCAAATTGAGGGCAATTTTACTTGCTTTTGATTTTCTTGTAGAAAGCAATTCATTTTGTAATATTTTCAATATTACGCGAAGGATTGCTTCAATACTTCGACACTTGAATCACCTGAACATTTGTCATACACTCGTACCATTATTAACATGACCTTGACCTTTGTCACCTTCAAAATGTCACTGAAACACTTAGCCATTTTGTTATGTCAAAAAGTTTGTAACAGTTTCTCCATCATTTAATATCTTCATTATTTCTTGAATACTTTAATCACACCACCTTTGACATGGCTTTTACCTTTGTGACATTCAAATGGTGCTGAAAGACAGCCATTTTTTTTACATCATAAAGTTTGTAAGACTTTCTCAAATGACTTTGAAATTTGTGTGAATTTAAAACTGGTTTGAGTCCAGTATCCCATGGGGGCATGTCCATGCTTTTACAAACATAATTTCTAGTTTATCTTTTTATTATATGGGCCATGACATTTGGCCTTTTGGTTTATTTTTCCTATGCTATGAGATCACTGGACCTGTCAGGCTGATTTTCGGGTATTCCCTTGATGGTTAAATCTCGGAGATACATTGACTAGAGTGTGCTAACCTCACTGCTTGTATCGATTTTAAACACCCCATGGAAATAGTTATAAATGTCAAAAGTAACCGGGACATACGCAAATCTCAATAATGGATTTAAGTGGGCGTACACTTACATCCGCCATGCCAGTAACACTTGACTAAATTTTCTCGATTTCGGAGCGATACACCGAATACAAAGTTTCGTGGCTCTATGCGTTCCAAAAAATGCTACTAGTGTGGCTAATTACAATTCTGGGGATGATATAATATATGGTCCACTGTGTGCATTACTGGCCAGTGTAGATCTCAATCAGCATTGGCAGTTTGCCACCTGCCAATAATGATCATGATTTTCATGATATACACTATGGCTCGTGCTGAATAAACTTTTATACCGCAACCATTGCTCCATGTAGCATAATAAAGGGGGTTGAATAAATGTTGTTTGTAACCTAATATACCTGAAGTAGCCTAATATACATGAAGTGCCGTTTTTGCCTTTATTTTTTCACCTTTGACCCCTAACCGTGGCCTCTGATTGGTCAGTCTCAACAGCAAATTGAAGATGGCGGCTAATTTTAAAATCGAAATCGCTATCGGTTCAGCTGAATTTTGTCCATTTTTACATTATATGCTTATTATGACAACTGTGTAGTCTAAAACCAGCCATTATTGAAGCTCATTGTAAATAAATCGGAGATTTAATCAGATACAATACTGAATCTACCTAGCGTGGACACCGCCATTTTGCTTTGAAAGACATCGTTAGATTTGTGACGTATGGCGAGGAAATGACGTCAAAAGATGACGGCACACATGTTCAACAATTAAGTTTTAGTATGCGGTATAAATTAAATACATGATTAGTGCCGTCGAATATAAAATATATTCGGTTTCGCTAAAGCTCGCCACAATAAAGCTGTCTAAGACTCAACCGAATATATTTTATATTTGACGGCACTAACCATGTACATGTATTTACTATATATGTACCTCGTTCTCATGCCCAAAATCAGAAAAAATGTTTGGTTGATTCTGAGTTGTGCTCAGTCTCGGCAAATCAAACTGTCGAATTTGGAGAATGCGTCCAGAAATCTTAATAAGCACGGTGATATAACCGCGAGCACCGTAGTCACTGATCAAACAGCACAGATGTGCAGGCTGGGTTGGTTATTCACTGATTGCAAATGTACTAATCCAGCATAATAGAGGACCTTCAGAGGAATGCACAAATGTGAAATATGAAGCCGTTACATGAAATTAAACGGGACGTACGTACAGACGGACAGATGGGGCGTGAGATACGCACGCCGGTAACACTATATGCCCTCACCATTCGGTGGTGGGGGCATAATATGAATTAATTGTGCAAAGAAATAAAGAAAATGTACATAATTATTCATGTTTCTTTCTAAAAGTGGCTGTGTCTCAGATGGTTCCTCCAAATAAACATTTCACAAAACGGATGGACATATGGACAGCGGTATGCCGTGATACATGTGAGACACGCCATGTGATTTTGTACCTTCAGACATCTGCGTAATTTCATTAAATACGTTTACAAAAGTTGAATAAAGTGAATAGTTTTGAAACTTTTGTCAACTTTTGACGCCATTTACGGAAAAATTGTAAATTTTGTAGACGTATTTCATGAAATTACGTGTCTCGTGTTGCCATACCACAATGTACGCCTTACTAGACACCGGGGTAGGTTTCATTCCATCCAAGTTTCAGGTCAGTCATATGACATAAGATCATAGTATGTTTCAATCCATATGACTTGGATGTAGCAGGGTGGGTGGTGGGAGGGAGGGGGGATGGTCCAGATAGGCATCATCCTGGGGGAGGGAAAATTGTGGAAGGTACCAGGGTCGTTTGAGGTTCGAACTGAAGGTCATTAGGATGTTTCGCAAAGAATGCTACGTTGCTGAACTCCGAGTTACGGACACGTAATTCTGTCAAAACTCCCCTTTTGCATGTCCTATATGCATGATGCGACGTTGTCGAGTCGCGCCATCGTTATATTTTTATTACAATATAAACTAGGGTTTGCAGTGTAATAGCATATGTAGTGTATTAAATCTTGTATTGGTATCTTTTCTTAGGAAATCAGGAAACTAGTTTAAGGACCCGTTCTATACCGAATCATCCTTTGATTCAACGGTAATTGCTTCGTAAATGTAATGGAATATATCAGAGACATATTACAGACCCTAAATCCCTGAATATATGTTTTACATAGTCTGTTTCTAGGCTTTTCTATGTACGATTAGCTACATTGTATCATATGTTGCATTTTCCGGTCTTTGCAAACGCCAGAAGAAACTGGCTGATGGCTTGAACACACAAATATGGCCGAGTTGGCCACTCCATGTGCCGTACAGGATACGTAAACAGGCAGTGTTCATATATATGTTGCACATATATTCCACCACATTTACGAATCAGTTATCTTTGAATCAATGGATGAGCAGGTATAGAACTCATCCTTAACCCTTACATAACGTGAATGTTCTGTCTGTAACGCAGGGCAACTTAAGTCGTACTGTGTTACAAACACAGAAGTATTTGTTTTTTCTTATTTTTTAAAAAAATAATAAGTAAGGTGTTCGACTTGGACATAAGAGCGATGTTTGTATCTGGTGTAATTACATACGCAGTCTGATTTGACTATTTGTTACACTCGTGTATTATGATTTCTATGCCCGCCAATGAATGGTGAGGGGCATATAGTGTTACCGACGTCCGTACATCCCGTCCGTCCATATGTACGTCCCGATTGTTAGGTAATGTATTCGAGTATAATATGGTTAGTTAACAGCGCATGGGGGAAATTTAGGGGGCTGGAAATTGGCGAGCCGTGGCCGCCTTAAATTTCCCCACGTGCTTAAATCTAAACTAATTTATTGCACGGATACGTCGAAAACCTGTCTTTGGGATAAAATTATATATTTTGTCGAATTTAATGTAAGCACACGCTAGACAATGTATCTCTGAGATTTAACCAATATCTGAAAATCAGCCAGACAGGTCCCGACAGTGATCTCAGGCAGTTAGCACACTGCGAAGATCAAAGGATTTCACCGCATCCGTGCAATAATGATTGTAGGCAGCAGACAAGGCCAGGTACTACCATTCAGCGCGACACACGATACAGCGCGACCCGATTGTCTACAATGATGAGATAGCCTCGTATATTGGGGCCAAGCCAACATTCACGGCAAACCCGGCTCTGGCATGGAGGTAATCTCTCACTCTCTTCTTCCCTCCCTCCCCCTCCCTCTCCCTCTCTCTTCCTCTCTCTCTCCCTCTCTCCATCCCTGCCTCTCAACTGACTTGTGGTATATTAAAATTTCTCGAATTCTCTGTCTGTAAAGTCGCCCTGCATTACCATGGTTACAGAAAGAGCATTCTGAGGACAGCTGTCATGATGAAAGTTTGCGGCACTTGAGATTTGACTAAGCCTATGCCTAAGAGGTGTTAACCCTTACAATGCTGAATTAAAAAAAACATGGTTGGGCAGCATTTTAGAATCATTTCCAATGGAAATGATTCTAAAATGCTGCCAAACCATGTTTTGACTGAGAAAAAAGAGAACATATGCAACAAGAACAGAGGACAATTGTCGGTTCCTGCATTCTGTGGACTGTGACAATACTCACAGCTCCAGATACGTTTTGTATTTAAATAATATCTGGAGTTCTGAATACTGCCAATATAAATGAATTGTGGCAGTCACCGTCTGCAACGTACTGCCAGTCTCGTCTCCGCTCGGGAACGGTAAGGATTTCCCGCTGTAACAAGGCATGTTCACGTGTTTCCTAGGATGTTCACGTGTTTCCTAGGATGTTCACGTGTTTCCTAGGATGTTCACATGTTTCATAGGATGTTCACGTGTTTTCTAGGATGTTCACGTGTTCCTAGGATGTTCACGTGTTTACTAGGATGTTCACGTGTTTACTAGGATGTTCACGTGTTTCCTAGGATGTTCACGTGTTTACTAGGATGTTCACGTGTTTCCTAGGATGTTCACGTGTTTCCTAGGATGTTCACGTGTTTCCTAGCATGTTCATGTGTTTCCTAGGATGTTCACGTGTTTCCTAGGATAACTTGCCGCTGTTGTTTGATACCCAGTGTATTGGGAGGGGGCAGGTTTTGTATTTAAAGAGTATTATACCCCCGAATTTCAAATTCAATGCGTAATTTACTTTAAAAATGTATTATTCATTTTCTGCCTTATTAAATTGGGAACAAATGATAAAAAAGAAAACAAATTTAAAAATCCAGTTATTTGAGCTGCTGCAAAGCAAACACTGTTTGCTTTTTGCAGCTCAACTATGTAAATTTAAACTTTATTACAGTATTTTCACTACGTAATTTGAAAATCGGTGCGTATTTTCACATTGCTGTGAGTATTTTGTACTCCCACTTTTGATAATCAATGCATATTCTGCAAAAATAAGTGCGTAAAATACACCAATCCGTGCCTTATCTGGAGCTCTGAATACTGCCAATATAAATGAACTGTGGCAGTCACTGTCTGCATCCTACTGCCAGTCTCGTCTCCGCTCGGGAACGGTAAGGATTTCCCGCTGTAACAAGGCATGCTCACGTGTTTCCTAGGATAACTTGCCGATGTTGCCCCCCCCTTAAATGACCATAGCTGCTGATAGGCCGTTAAACACCAATAATTCCAGCACAAAAATATTTACACAATTCCCTAACATTTGATTGGCCCGTAGCAAGTCTCTGTCCAAAATTTATATCCCAGTAAACTCCCACGCCAAACTACTTTCTTTAACTGTGAGGTGCAGTTAAAATAATTCTTAAGAAAATGGAAAACACATTTTCTTGATGAATTTATTTCAAATGCTGGAATTATAAGGAATGAATGGCCTTTTTGTGGAATTTATCGGGGATATAAACTTGGAAAAGTCGCGGGAATACTGGACGAGGCCTTCCGGCCTTCGTCCAGTATTCCCGCGACTTTTCCAAGTTTATACCCCGATAAATTCCACAAAAAGGCCATTCATTCCTATAATAAATGAAATCAATCTGTATATCCCTGGTTTCAGGCTGATGTTCAGCTCATGCGGGGCCTACCAGTGGCGGCTGCAGGGCCCGGATCCATGGAAGGGTGCCCGGGACGCCGTCCTGAAAACCCCGCTCACAGAGCTGATGCACTACACCGGCGTTGTGTTGCTCATTCTGGTTTCTCTGTTAGTCTTCTACTTTTGCAGGCTTGTGGGTATCTTCTAGCAATGCATTTTACTGTTGTAGGCACTGACAGAACGCAAGTTGACTGCAGAAATATATATACAGTCTACACTCATTTAGTATTCTTTCTGCAATGATACAATATGTTCAACAATTCTGCAAAAACCAGGAACCCACTGTTCCGAAACGTCGGAAAAGTGTGTTCCTGGTTTTTGCAGAATTGTTTTACACTCGTGGTATCAAAGTCCGTGTGACTGAGGAAATACTTTGAGTTAGCGAAAATTAGAGTGAGAGTTATTGTATACAGGAAATCATGTCATTGGGACCAGAAATTTTACTTATCAGCACTTTCACCTAAAGGAGTTTGAGGTAACGAGTATAGACTGTATCAGTTTGTTGCAACTCATAGAACAGCGACGTTGATGTTCAGTAGCGTGACGTTATTGACAACGACGATGAACGTCATGTACATGTATTTAACAAACTGTAACGAATCAACAACATGGCGCTAATGTAATGTACTGGGATATAAACGCAATACGTTGAATGGGCGTTTCCATTATGAATGTAAGGATGGTGTAAATATTGTGTTTTGGGGAGGTATCGGCCTGCATGAATATGATGTTTAGAACTCCGTAAATCTTGTGTACATCAATGCAATAATTATTTTATTATATGACTCATTTTACACCTATGAGAACAGAGGCAGATGATGTCGAACGGTTCCTGGGAATATTCACTTATCACATCACAATTACTCCATTAGTTGCTGAGATTTTCAGGAACATGTAAGAGCTACAGGTATGAGGACGGCGTCAGGGGCATGTGATGTCGAGCAATGACCCAGGATATCTGGGGGCCGGTTCACTGACTAAAATCTTTGTAAGTGTAAATTTAGGATCGTCTGAAAATTTCACTTAATGGATATACATTTATTGAGCATAGGCCTATGTTCAATAAATGTAAATCCAATAATTGTTTATGAGAAAACAGTTTTAATCTGAAATTTACAGAGTATCATAATTTTGCACTTACAGACATTTTAGTCGTACAAAGTTTAGTGAAATACCCCCTGGACTTTATCGCGTGGAAGTTACGGAGATATATAAATGTGTGAAGATGTACTAGCTACAGCTATGAGGCTGGTGTCAGTGCCAGTTGATTATGAGCAATATTCTGGCGTCAATGGCATTTAATCGTGTGGAATTGTACTCATCTTGGGTTTATATATCTTGTGCATGTGACGTACATTAACACTGTGGTATAGAGATTGAATGATACTGTTTCCATACGTTTGTTCAGTTGGCTCGGCATTGAACTGTGTGTGCTTTGGTTGTGTAATCATTGACTTGCGTATCCAGGAGAATATCACATTTCGAATATCACTCGCGGACAACGAGACGAGTCCGAGACTGATATTCGGGTGAATAGTATACATGTCGACAATCATGTGACCTGAAATTGAACAATCTCATTGGTTGAATGTGTTGGTCATATAATAAATAGAGGATCTCAAATGAGTTTCCATTTCATATGAGAGTTATGGAACGAGTTGTGCACAGACTTGCTAATGAGTTTCATAAATCTCATATCAAATGGAAACAAGTGTGAGATTCTGTTTATCGCATGACGCAATCCTCCAAGGAGCAGGACACTTAGATAATATCCAATGCTTATCAGTGAGCAGACATCATTGACTAGTTTCGCATCTAGCCGAACATTTCCACAGAGAAAAACCCTAGCAGTAAAACTATTATACATACCGTATGCCATGTAATAGATTCCTGTTCTTTGTAAACACTTGATATTATCGAATGGGAGCAGATTGTAACAAGTGTAGTAATTGTACTCGTGTTTCTATATACATGTAGTGACGTTTAAAACATAATGACGCCAACGTCAAAACATCATCACTTTGTTGCACCATGAGAAGTATCGTTGGCACATTATTACAAATACGTTGCAGGTGTTGTTACACGTGTGTCATATCACCTATGTGAAATGTGTTATTCGCGTGTAATTAAACTCAAATGATTATTGCTAGCTCTAAATAATTAGAGCTAGCATTAAATAGTTAGACCTAGCTCCATATCATTTGAATAGCTCTCTAAATCATTTGGAGCTAGCTCTAAATATTTAATGCTAGAGCTAGCAATACTTACTTGAATTTATGTAGATTCGACGTTCCAGGAACACAAACTACATAAACTCAAATATTTAATGCTAGCTCTAAATGTTTCATGCTACCTCTAATTATTGTATCCCCCGGACTCCGTCGAGGGATACTATGGATTTGACAGCGGGCCGCGTCCGCGTCCGCCGCAGACACTTCTTGTCCGGAGCATAACTCGAACACCCTTTGGCATATTTTCATGAAACTTCACACATGCATAGACACGACCCGAAGGTGTGTCGCGTACAAGAATGACAACTCTTGCATAGCTAATTTTTGAGTTATCTCCCTTTTTTGTTTCTCGCACTGATTTTGTGTCCGGAGCATAACTCCACCACCCTTTGGAATATTTTCATGAAACTTCACACATGCATAGACCACGACCAGAAGGTGTGTCGCGCACAAGAATGACAACTCTTGCATAGCTAATTTTTGAGTTATCTCCCTTTTTTGTTTCGCACACTGATTGACCATAACTCAACCACCCTTTGGAATATTTTTATGAAACTTCACACATTCAATTAGACCACGAACCGAAGGTGTGTCATGCACAAGAATGACAACTCTTGCATAGCTAATTTTTGAGTTATCTCCCTTTTTTGTTTTCGCGCACTGATTTCCTGTCCGGAGCATAACTCGACCACCCTTTGGAATATTTTCATGAAACTTCACACATGCATAGACCACGACCCGGAGGTGTCGCGCACAAGAATGACAACTCTTGCGTAGCTAATTTTTTAGTTATCTCCCTTTTTTGTTTTGCGCACTCTACAAACTGGACAATAATGCATGAAGACCCGTTTTCTCGTGTGCTCTGTACACCTTTTCTCGTGTGCTCTGTACACCTTACCTGTAGAGAGAACAATGGAGACTGGGAGAACCATTCACCTGTGCATGTGCTAGCATTTGCAAATGTCCAGTCTTGACCACTCTTGACCACAGGTAATTTATACAGGTAAATTACTACATTGGATATTACATTTCCGTAAACTGTGTTGAACATATTGTGGCATTATGTGGACCTGTGCAGATATATGTAGATAAATATAGGACTATTAAAAAAAAATTCTGGGCTCCAGTAGCAAGCATTATTATTTTTTAATTTTTAAACTTTTTTTTTCCATTTTTTTTTTTCATTTTTTTTTTCAAATTCTTTTTCAATTTTTGTCTGTAGCATAAGGTCGTAAGTGCTATATACAGACTATTCACCTGTGCATGTGCTAGCATGTGCAACTGACCACTGACCACTTACAGGTAATTTATACAGGTAAATGATTATATTACATTTCCGTAAACTGTGTTGAAAATATTGTGGCAATATGTGGACCTGTGCATATATGATATGTAGATAAATATAGGACTATTAAAAAACATTCTGGGCTCCAGTAGGGAGCATTATTTTTTTATTTTTTTTAAATTTATTTATTTTTTCCATTTTTTTTTTTACATTCTTTTTCAATTTTTTAACTGACCACTAACTTATTACAGGTAATTTATACAGGTACATTATTACATTTCCGTAAACTGTGTTGACAATATTGTGGCAGTATGTGGACCTGTGCAGATATATGTAGATAAATATAGGACTATTTACAAAAATTCTGGGCTCCAGTAGCGAGCATTATTTTTTTAATTTTTTTTTTGTATATTACATTTCCGTAAACTGTGTTGAAAATATTGTGGCATTATGTGGACCTGTGCAGATATATGTAGATAAATATAGGACTATTCAAAAAAAAATTCTGGGCTCCAGTAGCAAGCATTATTATTTTTAATTTTTAAACTCTTTTTTTCCATTTCTTTTTTTCATTTTTGTTTTCAAATTCTTTTTCAATTTTTGTCTATTAGCATAAGGTCGTAAGTGCTATATACAGACTATTATCATATAATAAAACAATTATTGACTAGTGAGCCATAGAATATAATCTGATATTCTATGGCTCACTAGTCAATAATTGTATAATATGTTTGGGCCAGTGACAATTGCTTTTGGGTCCAGGCTCCAGGTCAAGGCTGGACAAGGCGAGGCATTTGATTCCGCGGAATTCTTGTTTACTTATCTCCCTTCGTTGTTTCGTGCTCTGATTTTGTATCCAGAGCATAACTCGAACACCCTTTGGAATATTTGTATGCCCCACCACGATAGTGGAGGGGGCATTTAGTGTTACCCTTGTCCGTCCGTCCGTCCTCACACACGAATGGGTACTTATTGTAAGCGTACGGGGATCTTATTGGGTAGGGTTAGGATAGTGTTGGGTACTCTTGTTGGGTATTTTTATACAGTAAAAACCCAACAAGTATTCATTCGTAGGAACGTGCGTCCCGTCCTCCCGTCGTCCCGTCCGTCCGTCACAAAACTTTAACACTCGGGTAAATGTCTCATAATTTCTTCATCCTTCGACCGATCTCCTTCATATTTCATATACACATTGCTCTAATGGTCCTCTACCGCCCTGTGCCAAATCCACGTTCGTCCTGCCCCCGCCAAGCCCAGGGTTAAGATCACATACTTAGTGCTTCAAAAACTTTAACGTTCAGGTAAATATCTTATAATTTCTGTTGTCTTTCACCGATCAGCTTCATATTTCACATATGCATTGCTCTAATGGTCCTCTACTGCCTTGGCCTCATTTATTATCAAAGCGATATGTGGGACATCCGTGTTCTATGAACACATTTTCTAGTTTATTAAACTTCACACATGCATAGAAGACGACCCAAAGGTGTGTCGCACGTAAGAATGACAACTCTTGCGTCGTTAATTTCTTAGTTATCTCCCTTTGTTGTTTCGTGCACTGATTTCGTGTCCGGAGCATAACTCGAACACCCTTTGGAATATTTTCATGAAACTTCACACATGCATAGACCACGACCCTAAAGGTGTGTCACGCAAGAATGACAACTCTTGCATCACTAATTTTTTAGTTATCTCCCTTTGTTTTTCCGTCACTGATTTTGTCTCCGGAGCATAACTCGAACACCCTTTTTTCAAACTACTTGTGTATCTGGGGAGGGGGATACACATGCGCTTTTCGACAAGCGTCCATTTCTAGTTTAGAGCTAGCATTAATTATTTGCGTTCCATACGGATGAGAGCCTGCGATATTTTTGAGGTAACCACACACATCCCCGGGGTTACACCCTGCCCACAGTTTCAGTAGAGAACACCTCGCTGCGTTTTACCTTCATGTGTTTTACTCATTTATCCATACTTATAATGCATGTATGTAAGTTCACCGACATGTATAAGTTATTGTTCACATATTGGATTTTTAGGGAATTAAATGCTCCTGAAAAATCTAACATGTGAATAATAACATACTTATAGTTCAGCCACGTGTATACTGTAATGTCCCTTCGGAGTATTGATTTTCCATTTCCTGTGGAACAGTTTATCATTAAATCTGGTAATATGTAACTTATTGGGGTTAAACCTGGCAATATGTGAAATAAGTGAGGCTCAATGCTGTCCAGCGATTGGCTTAGACATTGGGGCGAACTATAAGTTGAGATTGAAGAGGTAAAAAGACAACGGAACCTCGCTGGAACGGACACGCTGAAAACTTATAAGAGCGGTTCCATAGTGTAGAATGTCATCGGATTATAAACTACTGTTACGAAACCTGCCCAAATTTTACGGCTATATAAACAACAAACAATGATTTTTTTGGATAATATTATTATGCCCAGCAACAAGTTGTGGGGTGGGCGGGGGGGTATACTGGAGCCGGGTTGTCCGTCCGTGCGTGTGCCCGTCTGTCACTAAGCTTAACATCAGAGAAATATGTTATAACTTCTATTTCCTTCATCTAAAATGCTTAATATTTCACACATGCATTCCTATAAGGCTCTACTACCATGCTGTGCCAAATCCATGACCGTCCAACCCCCGCTGATCCCAAGGTCAAGGTCAAATACTTAGGTTCTTTACAAAACTTAACATCAGAGAAATAAGTTATACATGTAACTTCTATTTCCTTCATTGAAAATTCTTAATATTTCACTCGTGTATTCCTCTAAGGGTTTACTATCATGCTGTGACAAATCCACGACCGTCCAATGGACCTCTACGACATCTACGACGCTGTGACAAATTCACGTTCGTGCCGCACCCCCCCCCCCCCCCCCCCCCCCCCCCCCCGTATTCCGTAAGCCTCTCTTACTTACCAGTTGTTTGATGCTTTTGTGGGCTCGACCCTAAATTACGCTAGTGAAATATGGGTTTTTTCTAAATCAAAGGAAATTGAACAAATTCATTTAAAAATGTGTAAATCTTTGCTAAGTGTGAAGACATCAACATGCAATATGAGAAAGTGATGGAACAAATTCGATATAACATAATTTAATTGACAAATTTGTATCACTTCTCTGAACCAATATGCACTAATGAGTAACCCGACATAATGTACATTTGTTAAACAATGTTTGTAATACTGAGAAACAGAGGTTCATATGGTATTGATTATCACTAGATGTCAACTCTATAAATAAGGGGAAATATACATTGAATGTATTGAGATCATCTAGGACTCGGTGCACTCATGATGAAATATGTTACAATCCACGTTTACCAGTGTATGACGTCATCACTTTGCGCGTATATCCGAGAGCCGGTGCATTTAACATGTAGGCGATTTACCGCCACGACGTGTCACAGTTACGTGGGAGAAACGAATGTAGAATGAAGAAAACGTACAACCAGATTGCAACTAGAATTAATTTATTACAATATAACCTGGGTCATTTGTGATATAAATGTGTCTTCCACGATACCCAAGCCATTCGGCTTATCGATGTAGATCATATCATGGTCATTTGGCCGGTGAAACCTCCATGTCGCATCTAGAGATCAATGTGAATATTGGGCTACATGAGTTCACAGTCAGATCAGGATCTACACTGGTGAGATATACCACTGTGGCGACTGGGGCGAGTATGGTATATGGTAGTGTCGCTAGTGTAGCTCATGATCAGACAGTGGACTTGCTATCGTGACGGAACTAGACACGTGATGCTGTGTTTCGCTGACTGACTGATGAACGGTGCAGTATCCGATCAGAACGTACGGATGTACATGTTGATCTGGGTCTACACTGGTCGCAATACCGACACGAAGTCCTACTAGAAAACCGGCTGTCTTGTCGGCCGAGACTGAGCACAGCTCAGCATCGTCCAATAAAACTTCCTGACTTCGAGCCTGAGAGCCGGTACGCCCTGTTGTTGCTATGACATTTGTTATATTATCTGTGACTGGATAAATGGGGTTTATGTGATTTGTGACCAGTGTAGCTCCTGATCAGATAGCACACTCCTGAAGCCTGGTAACGAGCTACAGTGGAACATCTCTAAACCGGACACCAGTAAACCGCATGTGATCTTATTTTCGATGAGTTTCTTGGTAATTTATCTCTGGTGATAATGTCTGTTCGTGATTGAATAGCACACAGCTATGGCTCAGAATGATCAAATTCCTGATCTACAGTGAAACCTCTCTAAGATGGACACCCTGGGGACCTACCAGGGTGTCCGGTTTAGAGAGATTTCATTGTATATTGCTTATCAAAAACACGACGGGTGTTGATGGAATGGCGAAGAGTGCAGATCCTTATACGACTGTGTGGATGCACATGTCGATCTGGATCAACACAGGTCGCAAACCCATAAGCCCCATATCTCCAGTCATATAAGATTCATTTCTACATGGAAGTTTATTATGTGTATGATAATTTAGGGCTGTTCCAATGAGTGATCCCTGAAGTAACGAACCAAGGTCATCAGATGCACTAAATATACTTACCGGTAATAATATCAATAATCAAAAAAACATTCAACACTGTTTTGTACTCTCTCGTATGGAACATATAACAGGGAGTATAAAAACAGCGTTGTTTATTTAATTATTGACGCCTACCTACAGGTACATGTATATTTAATTCACATATAAACATTGGTCCGTTACTTCAACCCGTCGTTTTGATTAGCATAAAAGTTGGAGTACATGTGATGATCAGTATCTACATTGACCACACAAGCAATAAGGGCCGTTTTATCAGCCGCCGACCCATTTTGTATGTATTGTACATGTAGTCATATCAAGCATACACATATATATATATATATATGTGGTATATACAAGTTTATCACAAGCTGAATATAATCCAGAATTGGGTTTACCAACACCAACATTATTATTAGAGATGTTCCATAATTCCTTATTTACACATAGTTCATCGACCAACATAATGTATTTACACAAATTTAGTTGTAACACTATACTGTATAGAGTGTGTTGCGAAATAAATACGGCATACTTTATTAGCACACTTAATTAATTAATTCAATTAGATACACAATCTGATTATCCACACAATCACTTTGTTTTCTGCTAAGTTAACGCGTTGTTTTCACTAAATGATTATATATGCTCAAATAGCTTCGCGGTTAGTTAAGACGCGCGTGCAATCCGGCCGTCTATATTCCTGCAAGTCCACAGTATCGGTGGGTAACTGCCCCCTCGTCTACGACTGAAGACCGTTGACTACCCGTAGTCGCCTGGTCCTGTCGGCCTCGCCCCGCGGGCAGTACCGGATCGTGTGCGCCCCGTCGCCCGATACCCCGCACAGCGGGCACGTGTATTTCCTCAGGATCGGACAACAGATTCGGCCCCGGGCATCCTTGAGAACGTGGCGCTCGTAGACGTTCGCCCGCTCGCCGTTATTCTTACAGAACACGCACACCTTCTTCGCCTTCTTGTTCTTCCTGCGCTGCTTCATCTTCAGGTACTCCAACAAAACGGGGTTGTGTTCAATGGTGATCGAGTCGGCGGCGGCGCGCTCCCGTAGTTCACTCTGGTACATGTCCAGTTCGTCCAACTCGACGTCGACGCCGTTCGTCAAGAAGTCTTCATGGGCGTCACTTCTCATCATCTCGAGCTGGTCGTCCGCCGTCAGTCCGTGGTCGAACAGCAGGTTCGGGGTGACGTGCAAAGACGACTCACTGCCGGTATCGGACACCTAACTGCCGCAGGTTGGAGCCTCCATCAACGTGGCCAGGTCGCCGAGCAAGTCGGTTTTCATCCAGAAGCCGCAGGTATCCATAGTAACGAACTGGAACGTAATAAATGATGTAGTATCAACTATAAGCGTAACAAGACAACTTTATTAAATTTGCAATTGTTCACTGTTTTTAATCCACGTCGGAATAATTATTTTCAGCATGACCAATCAGGATTACCGGCCAATCAGAGCGGCCAATTAGCAATATGTGTTTGTCCACGGTGATTGGACCACTGCGCGCGTGGGTGGAGCGTGTGTGCATCCTGCCATGTTATTGGTTAGAGAAGGCGTGAGTATCAAATCCCCAAGATTCGACCAATTGTGACCGACCATGGCAGTGTCGCCTTTGTCACCTGTGCAGTTCCAGACAGCGTAGTCTGATCTAGATCTACACTGTTCGTTGTCCTGCTGAGAACTATCGTGATACGCTCCGCTGAATAACTCTTGTACATATTATACCTCTCGTCTATCCTATCGACATTACTATTCTACTCTATCTTCCATCAGTGGGCAGATGTTGTCGGTTATGTAATACAAAACAAAATTAAACAGAAGCATCATGTGTGATATCTATAGAATCCAAACTATTACATGTGACAGTTATCCGATCATTGACTACACTGGTACACGTAACTGGCACCCGTAACAACACTCGCACAGACTGACGGCCGGCTGAGTAGAGCGACATTACGACATGTATGACTGTGACGTAGTCGCCATTCTTCCATTGCATCGCCACAGTCTGTAGCGAGTCCACACTAGTCGCCATTTAGTGAATCTCTCGTGTTGGTTATATCGCTGAATAACAAGCGTAAATCATTGGTTGTGGATACTGACCAGGATATACACTGGCCACATGTGCCCTCATGACCTTTTGAATACACGACTGTGTAGTTATTTCTTTCTGTTTTGAAATGATGAGTCACGATTATGCAAATTAGCCGAGACGAAAACAATAGATACAGTTGTAGATATATAATGTTCTTAGGAAACTCGTAAACTATTTCGCAAATTTAATGAGAATTATTCCAAACAACTCGTCTATATTCAAATGTAAACTAAAAGCATCAGCTTTATGTAATGTATGCAACAATTTGTTCAAGTAAACACGTGTTCTGGGAAGGTACCCGCACATTATCATTTTGGTCACGTAGTATACACTTTCTATTGTACGTGACTCGTCTAAATATAGAACAATATAATCCTAATACGCTTCATAATTCTTGTAGCAAACTAGTTCATTTTTATAACAACACATGCAATGAAACTTTGCCATTATTTAACCTTTTTAAACAATACCTCGTAAAACAATAAAAGTCGAGGAAACCGTTGCTTTTATGAAGGACAAACTCATTTAACTTAAAATGGAATGAGTTTATGGGATCACTAGTTTAACATAAAATGAACAAATTTGAACCTATCTTCTATAAACATATCATGGTGCAAGACACATCATAAAACCACTTTTCTAAGAAACCATATAGAACAAATTGATCCTATAATTATATTATATCGATCAATATTATATCGGTCATTCACCTTCGCCAACTCACGTCCTTCAAGTCCCACACACATACACCCGAACTCCTTACCAAACATATACATATTAGACCTTCAATTGACCACCACGCACTATTCTCACCAGATATTTACAACATGTTGTTGTCGTGTTTAAACACATTCCCACATAAAATGCTAGCTATACATAAACTATACATGACAGTAATGCTGTTCAAACATATGCAAAGTGAATTTTTCAAAAGCTTTCACAAACGAAATGAACAGACAGGCAGGCAGGCAGGCAGACAGAGGCACGCAGACAGACATCGTATTATTGCCATTCCCAAAAGAACTATGAGAGACAGTATGCAATATATTTTGCTACAACATAAAATGAAGATTAAAATGGCTTTATTGCCAGTTCTGTAATAATAATAAAAATCAAAACAATTATTATAAAAGGACTGATTAACCATATATCACATACTTCTGACACATGTCTAAATATAAATTAAGATAATTGCTTTTTAATATACAGTGAAACCTCTATCCAGTTTAGAGATGTTCCACTGTAAATCAGGCATTTGAACGTTCTAAAACGCACATTAACATCCAAGATGAATGACGAAGAAACCCATTAACTATAAGATCGCATATGTTTTCATGGTGTTCGGTTCAGAGAGGTTCCACTGTATGGATATATCCATCTGTTGCAACCATATCAACCCTGTATTAATTGTGATAGACACATCACATGACAGACGCAGTTAAAATATCAAAACAATTTCGTTTAGTTTCGGCTTATATTTAAGGGTAGGAATCGGCTCGAACACCTTCCATATCCGGGTATCTAAACAGTAGTATAAAGGGAGTCAAAATGATACCACCTGCGGTGGCATCATTTATAACCCTTTATACTACTCCCACCACCCCCGAAAAATCAAAAATTGGTTAACGAGGAAATTGTCTCCCACCAACCACGAAAAATTGGTCGTGAAAAAAAACATAATTTTTTTTTACCGACAGTAAATTTATGATAAAATAATTATTTCAATGTGCCCACGAGTGATAGTTTATATTCCAACACCCCATTTTTCTCCTCCAATATAGCTAATTTATTTCGCAGATCAGCAACTAATTCTACCAGCTCTAGTCTACCACGTTCACCTGTAGCCACCTGACAGTGTAGTTGCTTATGTCTACAAAGAGTTTGGGCACTAATGAATTTACAAGGGCATCTGGGGCATTGAAATTGCGGGGGGACACAAGGAATTTTTCTACGTCTCGCTAGATGCCTTCGTAGATATTCTTTACGCGTAAACGTCTTACAACAAGTCTCACACTCCATTATATATGTATATGTTTATGTTTATATTCAATTAGAAGTGAAAAAAACATAATGTTTTCAAGACCAATTGAACAGATAAATTTCATAAGATATACAAAAGTATATTACAGAAAATATGATAACGTCAGAAACTAGAGCAGAAATAGAAAGTTTGAGAAGAGAAGCCGAATCTCTAGGGATTACTTATAGTAAACGGTTGAGAGTTAGGGGGTTGACAAATCTTATAAACTCCACAGAGAATGAGGCGTTTATGAAGCGGTTTACCCGCGCCCACAAACGAGGAGCCTTTAAAGATATATCCAAAGCGGAGGAAGTAGGTAACAGAATTCAAAAAGAAAGTATTGCGGGGTTAAGGGCTAGTGTAATCAAACCTTCAAGCACAAATAATTTGTCCCAAATTAGACGCCAAAATAATAATAAGAAAAGATCTATAGTTCGCGCGATAGTGGAAAAAGGTGAAGAAATATTGGGGGCTCACGATGAAACATTGGAAAAGGTGGAAAAGGTAAAATGGAAGACGGGTAGTTACATTATCCTTTCGTAAAAACATTAACATTAACGAGTCTGAACGCATGTCCGATAAACTCGCTCCGTATCTAACAACCAATTTTTATTTGAGATATTCATATTCTTACAAGCTAGAACATATGGAGGAAATTAAAAATGGAAAACCTAAAACTATAATATTTCACAAAAATCTCGGTGGTAGCGAACCACTATCATCAATGAAAACCGTTAAAAAATGGCTGTCAGATAAGGAGCAAACACGAATAATGTCCGATAAAATAGACAGACCAAATACAAAGTGGAAGTTTGTAAGATGGGTAGAGGTTTTTATAAAGCTAATACAGGGTAGTAGGGGAATAGATTTGGGACTACAATCCAAAGAAGCAGCAGGAGGAGAACTTCCAGAATGGTTGAGGAATAGAAAAGGTATGTAATTCTTTTAGATAAGTATAATGACGATCTTTGTCTGTTCAGGTGTCTAGCTATGCACCTTGATAAAAAGATCAGACCTGACAGATGTACAGAAAAGGCAAAAGAACTTAGTAAGCAATATTTCGGTAGTAATGTGGTTTCACCAATTTCTTTTTCAGATCTGAAAAAGGTTGAAGAGTTTTTTAAAATCGGTATAGAAGTATATCAACCCACTGAATGTAATGTATGGTGGTTGAAAAAGGTACCAGCGCACTATAAGGCAATAGGTAATAAACCAATGACAATAGGACTGTTTAATAATCACGCATTTCTGATAAAAAACCAAAAAATTAAAAACCTATCTAAAAATTTACGCCTGCGATAATTGCAAGCAGAAATTCACGAAAGCGAGTAATATGAAGAGACACGGACCAACATGTATGAGAGGTGAGACAAAAGTAATATGTGATGGTAATTATTTAGAGCGCCCGCGTTCGTCGTTCGAGAAAGCGTTTTACCCAAAAGGTTCTAACAGTTATGGGGCGATCGATTGGATGTATTCTGTGGAAAAGCGGGAGGGAATTCACATTCACCACGAACAGTGCGGACACGGAGGTGAAAGATGGATTTTAGGAGCTCCGGTAGATGGATACTGTCCAGAAACCAATACCGTATATCAATATCACGGCTGTTACTGGCACGGGTGTGAGATTCATGCAAAGCATAGAAAAGAAGAACGCACATCCACTATGAGAAGAGATAAAGTTATTAGAAAAAGCAAAGAATTCAACCTAGTAGTTATGTGGGAATGCGAATTTCAAAGAACGGGTAAAGATATAAAGATCGGTTGTGACACTACTCTTTATCCATATCAGATAGTATACGATTTTGAGGCGTATCTCCAGCCAGAAGTTGAAACTACCGGTAATAGTTTAGAGTACGAAGCTGAGCACGTTCCGGCAAGCGTTAGTATAGGAGATAATTTCTCAGGAACAGTAACTCATATTTGTGATAAAGATCCTGCAAAACTTATAGAAAAATTCGTAGAAGATTTGAAAGTCAGGGGAAAAGCTATAAGAGAAGAAGTGTGGTCAAGATATAGGTTTAATACAGAACATTTACGTAAAAACCAAATCGCCAAGATCGAACAGTGGATAGAGCAAGTACCGGTTATAGGTTTTAACAGCAGATATACGATATAAACTTAATAAAGAAATACCTAGTAGGCGAACTGGCATCAACAACAAAGAAAGTAATGGTCGGAAAACGTGCAAACGCAACAATATTTCTATTTACTCCAGAGTTTAGATTTCTTGATGTAATACTTTATCTAGGACCCGGTGTAAGTTACGATAGTTGGATAAAAGCCTACGAATGCAAAGGACAGAAATCTTTCTTTCCTTATGAGTGGTTCGATTCTCCAGACAAACTGGATTACCCAGGACTACCGGATATAGAGAATTGGTATTCCAAACTATCTGGGAAAATGTTAATAGACGAAACAGAATTAAGTAAATGTCGTAGAATTTTCGAAGAAAATAATATGAAAACTTTCAGAGATTGGTTGTAAATATTATAACGATTTAGATGTAGCACCGTTCCTAGAAGCGGTGGAAAAAATGTGTGAATTTTATAAACACAGAGGTGTGGATATTTTCAAAGATGCGGTAACACTACCTGGAGTAGCTATACAATATTTATTGAGAGGAACCATTAAAGAACAAAAATCTTCAAAGACGATTATACCGGAGGATGCTCTATATGCACCAAAAGAAGAAACATACGAAATGATGAAGGACGCTCTAGTTGGCGGTCCATCAATAGTATTTACACGATATGCAGAAGCTGGTGTTTCAAATATTAGATCTAATTCCTCAAATGAAATTAACAAACCTTGCAAGGCTGTTTTGGGGTACGATGCAAACGCGTTATATTTATCTACGTTAAATAAAGAGATGCCGTGTGGGAGAGAAACTATACACCATATAGATACCCCACATAACCCTAAATTTATTAAAAAGTTTTTGTAAAAGAGTTTTATCTGGAGACTGGTTTGGGTTTGCGGAGGTGGATATAGAAGTTCCACACAACTTAAAACATAAGTTTTCTGAAATGTCCCCAATATTTGTAAACAGAGAAGTAGAGGTTGATGAAGTTCCCACACACATGTTAAAATATTTGGAAGATACTGGAAGAACTAGAGGAAATGGAAGAAAATTGATGGGATCTATGACCGCCACTAAAGTATTGCTGTACGCGCCACTGTTGAAATGGTATTTAAAACACGGCCTAGAAATAACTGGAGTTCATCGTGTTATAGATTATATTAGTGGAAAACCATTCGAATGGTTCGCAAAAGAAGTTACAGCCGCAAGACGAACAGGCGATGTAGAACCAAATAAGAAACCAGTAGCCGACATAATGAAATTATTAGGAAACTCGTGTTGTGGAAAAATGATAGAGGCAACGGAGAGACATTTAAATACGACATATACACAAAACGAAACCTGTGTTGACAAAGCATTAAGATCTGCATTCTTTGACGATTTGGAAGAGATAGGAGATGCGTACGAAATATCTTCAAGAAAACCCAGGTGTGCGGTAAAGAGACCATTCCATTGTGGAATAGCGGTTTATCAACTAGCTAAATTGAGAATGTTGGAATTTTACTACGAATTTCTAGATAAATACGTAAAAAGAGAAGACTTTGAATTAATACAGATGGATACAGATATATCGTATATAGGAGTTAGTGGAAAAACGATAGAGGAATTGATTAGACCTAACTTACTAGACGAGTTTGAAAAAGAAAAAAAGAAATGGTTGGCTTGGGATAAATGGAGCGAAAGAGAGCCCGGACTTTTCAAAATGGAATTTAGCGGGGATAGGGCGATAGCGTTATCTAGTAAGTGTTATTTCGTAGAAAAAATTAATATCACTAAAGATAATTTGGAACAAATTAAAAATAATAAAAACTCTGCGAAAGGAATGTCCAAGAGAACTAACAATTTAAATTGGGATAGATATAAACGAGTACTAAGTGAAACTACAGAAGATGGAAAACACATTATAGATGTAGCGCAAAATAGAGGATTTAAAATGAAAGACGGCGTTATGAAAACGTACTGTCAACAAAAATTAGGACTCTCGGCATACTACGATAAAAGACGCGTGTTACCAGACGGAATACATACAGAACATCTCTAGTGATCCGGGGGTAGCTGGGTGTCAGAAGGCACTATAAGAAGTTCTTCGCGAACAAACCCTCGAGATGGCCCATCATCCAAATAGTAGAGCACGGGCTCATCGGGTTTGGTAATAGATCGATCTAGATGATATACATTGAGAGACCACACTGGATCAGTCGCGCGGCGGCTGCCACCTTCGAGCTCTCCCGGTTGATAGAGGTACCGGACGTCAATATCTGATGGAAGCCGCTGCTCCTCTAAACCAACGGGTCGCCCGCGCGAGACGGCAGAGGGCACGCTCGTCACCCTTTTAAACTTGATAGCATCTACAGGCTTCTTACCTATCAATCTGGTCACCTCTCCGTTCAGTGCGGAGACCACGGCGGGCAGTCTGGCCACCCACTCGGTCGATCGCGAATGAGGGTTTACAAGTTCTTTAGCGTATTGGTGTCCGAACAGTCTCTCAGCCAGGGTTCGATTGAAGCGTTCCACGATCCCCTGGTCCCGGTGGATGTTGACGCGGCCTCGTCTGATAGAAACTTTATGCTTAGACAATAGATGAGAGACCGCGCCCATGAACTCGCGGCCGGGATCGACCTGGAGAAGATTCGGCCATTTGAGAGGACTCCTCTTATATATTCGGGAAAGAGCCTCGGCCACTTCCTTAGACTCTTTAGTGACCAACGGCTCAGCCCCCTTATAACGACTCGCTACGTCAACGATTGTCAGTGCGTACTTGTACGTCTTGCGACCGACGCGATCGTGAGGTAGAAACAGGAGGTCCGCTTGGTGAACTTGGTTCGGCACCGGCACGTCGAATTTCGGGCGCGGAATATTGTGAGGCGCGGGTAAATATATCTGCCAGATGGCCTGCTTCTTGAGCCATTCCTTGACAGCGTTTTCTGAAACCTTGGTCGCCGCCGCGAGGTTCTTGATGGCCGTGAGTCCCTTCCAGTAGCCGCGTGGGCTATAGTATGTATTCGACAGCTTGCGCGTTAGTTTGGTATCAAGTTTGCGTGTGTTCATCGTATGCGAAGTATTCTAATATATCAGACAATCTCCAACATGCCCTCGCCAGTTCGTCCGGTAACTGCGTCGTTAATAATAAACCTTTGTTGGAAGTACAATTGCGATTGTCGCTGCAGCCCCAATCGCGTTTGGGTTGGAACAGGAGAGGGGAATCTAATTCATTCAATCTCGATTGGGAGTCCAATCCCCCAGGATTGGTGGAGGAATCTAACATCCGCTTTGCGAAAAGGGTGGCCTCTTTTTCGTCCTCGCGCCACGTCTCGAGAGAATCTTGGGCCAGACGAATCATACTCTTTGCACCAGGTAAACGATGTTTTTGGGCAGTGTAGCCTACATCGATCATAGCGTCATAAAGTTTGTCAACTAACATCGTTCTATATATATATATTTATAAAAAAAAAAAAAAAAATGTTTTTTTAATTAATTAATTATTTTATATAGTAGCCGACGAGCCCAACCACAACCATTCCCACGACGATGAACGCCATCTCGCGGTCCTTTTGGGCCTCTGACGGTACATAGAAATCTGAAAGTTGGGGCTCGGGATCCATTGGATCGAGACTTTTGTGCGGATATGCCAGCGCGTACTCGCGGTTGGCTTCTTCAACGTTCTGAAAAGTTTGCGCGGCGTGATTTTCGCGGTGAAGCTCTTCATTGACCCAGCCCAGATGGGCGGTTCGTTTTTTCGACCACGCTTCCTTTGCGCTATTGAGTTGTTCTACAGCTAAATCATGGCGCTTACGCTCCTCATCCACGTTCGAGCTTTTCATTTTAGAGAATATAAAGTTGCTACCGCTGAACGCCAATGCGTTTACAAGCGCACCACCTACTATTACTGTGATTGAAGCCATTTATTTCCATATATTAACTGGTAGAATTCCAGCTTTAACTAGATAATCTCGGGTCCAAACTGCGGCCGCTACATCTAAGGTCGCGAGCCCTACGTCTCTCGCAGTAAAGTCCAATTTGGGAGCGGTTCCTCCTAGGGCCATCTTTGATAGTCGAGCATACCCGATACTGAAACCCGATATCACCACGGCGTGATAAAGCGCATTCACTAACATTTTACCATCTTGTTCAGCCATTGTTATAATTATTGCATATAAAAGGGGTCGCGATCAATGTTTAAATGGGGCGCATCCAATCGCGATTGGTGTTTCGTAACTTTCTTCTGAACACTGGCTGGTTGTTTTTTCGATAATATGGGGTATTTCCAAACACACAGGGCACCAACAACTGTCAGACCACCACCAACAACCCAACTCCAATTCACGAATTTGGGTTCAATCGGATTCGCCCAACTCCAACGGCAGTTGGTATTGGGTGACAAATTCAAAGAATTTAGGTGTGCTTCCAATTCGTGAATTGGGGGTATTGTTGTACTCAACTCTGTCTTCAGATGTTTTGCTGTCTCCGTCCCCGATTGTAACGACTGTTTAGCCTCTCGAAGCTCGGCGAGTATTTTATCTTGTTTAACTTTTCGGGTGGCAGCCGCCGCCCGCCCAGCTGCCTGTCTTTTGGGATTTTTTATATGCGGTATGTCATCCAGTGGCGGAGTAACACTCTGGTTCGATTGTGTTGGAGCAATCTGGTTCAACTCCGTCACTCTCGTGGGTGTGTCTTGTGTCATCATTTTCAGGGCTTATAGTTCGTGGGCATATATGTCCAAATTGACAGTGTTTACCCGTGGTCAACGCGGTTGTCAGCGGAGCTAAGTACATTCCAAACTTGTGATAAATTGAGCAGCATGCCGTTCTAAGAGTGTGTCCTATAAAAGGGTCAGTCTCTAGATCATCAATCAACCCCGCAGTGTTTGGTATAGGGAGAAGTCTACTAACGGCGGTAGCGTACAAATGAATAGCCGCCGATCCAAGAGTTTTTATCATCTCTGCTCCCAATTTGGATTCGTATCGCGCATACATTTTATCGATCTCCGCATCTGACATCTTATCCACCTGACAAACTGAGAGACGCCTACCTAGATAATGCTCCGATTGTCCCCCAGCAACCAGCGCAGCTAGACGCTCGCGTCGCGCCGCATTTTCATTCGGAGTCGTTGCACTCAACCCAATACCAACTGCCGTTGGAGTTGGAGTTGATCCCGATTGCTCTGTCGGAGTTGATGTTTCATTATCTTTGGCAGTCGGAGTTGAGGTTTCTTCCATTAGCTGATCGAGAAGTTCGTCGCAGTTCATTTTTATTTTTTTTTCAAAATTAGTAATTTAACTATTCTAACAAGTCTCATCACTTTAACATATTTATTTATTACAAAAATAATAAATGCGCACCACCCGATACTTATGATCACCATTATGCTCGCAACAAAGCTCGCAGCGGAGCAGAAAATTGTTAACATTGTTAACCATTGTTCAGTATTTGTTCAGCATTGTTCAGCAATTGCTAAGCATTGTTCAGCAATTGCTAAGCATTGTTAAGCAATTGCTTAGCATTGTTAAGCATTGCAATAGCTTATTACTTTGTAATTTTCCTAATTTTTTCAAAACTATTAATTAATTGATAACTTTATAAGCAGTTGGTTGATCAGTCTTTAGCAGAAGCTTGGCGTGCTTAGTTTCGGAAAGCATCTGTCGAACCTCCAGGCGCTCCTCGCGCGTTGGGATAACGTCATTCTCTCGAAGACAGTCATCGAATGAGTCTCGGTCCTTGCAGTGAAAGAGGGCGACCCATTTCGTTTGCTCGCGTAGATCCTTGAGGACGGCGTTGTACTTTTGAGTGGAGATCCATACGCTTTGCCTCGCATGGCGGCCAGAAAATGCGAGCTCGGAGAGCATGTCCTTCTTTTTGGTCATCGCCGCCTTGGCCGAGCAATCATCAATCACATATAGGGTGGGCTAATCCTGGAATCTTTGGTATAAACCACGCAACCAATCGTGAAGCCTATCACGTGGGGTCAATAACGTATACCTCAGGGTCGGTCCATATCCACGGGCGCCGCTGATAAGTATCGTTGTGCCGCACAGTGGGACACAGGATCACAATGTGACGAAAGGCATCGCGGTAGGAATCCTCGAGCAAGTCGAGGATGAAAACCGTTTTTCCACATCCTGTCTGCCCACATATTATGGCAGAGTGAGCATCTCCAATCGTGAATTGGTATTGATTGTTAATTTTCTTAATTTTTTAAAAATTATGTATTAATAAATCGTTAGATGATTTTTTTATTAAATCAGTAGATCGCTGATACGTATCGACCACCTTCGATGTTGAGTTGTGCGTCTGTAATTATATATAAGTACACGTTCAATGGCCCGGCTCCGTCCGCCTCTTTGGTTATCTGGATCGTCACACCCTCACTAGCGTTCTCAACTTGGCGTCCGCTACCGTGTATTTGGTCATCGTCGCTGGCTCGCATGTCTAGCCATAACGCGTATTTGGTATTCAGGAACTCCGCGAGGGAGACGGCCGAGAGATGCAGGTCTTTGGCAATCTGCTGCAACTTCCGGAGAGCGCTTAGAGCCGGCAGCAAACTGCTTTCTTACTTCATCCCACTGCTGGTGCGCGCGGAAGACCCGCGCTGTAGAGTTGATTGGGGACTCCCTCGATCGTCACCTCTACCTTCGTGATTTTGGGGTTATAGAATCTGTCGGTTTTTCTAGCACCGAACGCGAACCGAGCATCCTCGAACAGCATCAGTATACCTTTCATCGAGCGGGCGGGTACGTTGACGTTAATATTCCACAATGTGTCGCTTTTGTCTTTCGGCATCTTGCGATGGCGAAGAACTCGGTCGTAAAGTATGGCAACGCGCCCGGCGTACTGGGTTCTGATCAATCGCGGTAGTTCGGGCATCGTGACCATGTCGTACTCCAGCGAAACATTATCGATCGTATACGTCGATAACATGTCGCTGGCTATGATAACTCGGCCGTAGTCGTTGAACGTTAGTTCGTATTCGAGGCGGTCAGCCAAAGCGCTCTGATAGTAGGGCATGTGACTCTCCAGCAACTCAAAGTCGAGCGGGATGTAGAAGCGGTTGCCGTAAGCGCCCGCGACCGCGTTGTCACTAGCGTTGTTATCTACCTTGTTAGCAGCCCCGATTCTAAGTTTGATTACGTTCTTATTTTTGCTGGTGTCAATACCTTGATAGACAGCGTTTTCGAGCTCGTGTGACGTCTTCCACAGGTCCTGATAGCAATCGTAGGTGTCGCTGTCGTCGATCGACATCACCTCATTACCAGAAATCTTTATCATGGTCTTCTTGACGATGGCGCGACCCAGGTTCTGAACGACGGTTCGGTCCGCGTCCGTCGACGTTAGCGAAATAGTGAAAGCGAGGCGAACAGTACCCGGCACAATGACGTCGTTAGCTCCGAGGTTGGGGAAGCGGACTAAGAGCTGCTGGTTCTGGTCGATCGTCGATGGGTTGTTCGTAATAACGACACTCTGTCTCACGCCTTTTACCCCGAGGGGCTCACGCAGTCTGCGGTATGGATTGAGTTTGCGACCGTATTGACTCGAAGACATAATTAATTTTTTCAAAATTATTGAAACTATTAAACCTGTATTGTTTTGTCTTTAATATAATAATAATTATTAAAGATGGCTGGTCTCGATATTGGCATGGACGAATTCGATCGCACTACGGGCGACCGAGAAGATTACCTCGATGATGATGATTATGTTGATGATCTCTATCCATATAGCCGCGGAGAGGGCGTGGACGTTGATGACTACCTCAATGATGATTATGTTGATGATACCTATCCATTTAGCCGCGGAGAGGACTTGGACGCTGATAATGAGGACGAAACGTCCTTCATAGAGTACCCGCCCGATGTGAGTACACATTTCGAAACGTGGGAGGCCAAATCCAAAACTCCGGCATGGGCGGGTGGTGCCAATATTCCTGAGGGGATCTCCAAGAATGAGCTGGCGTCTACCAAGGAAACGAAAACTCTGGTGAAACGGTGGGAGCGTATAGTGTCTAAACGCGGCATCTCCGCCACGTTGGAGTTTCGCAGCACTAAAAGAGGAGACCTGTGGGTTAAATGGGGCAATACCTGGATGTTGCTGACGTACAAGAACAACCCAAACAAGTTCCTCAGCCGCTCTTCATTGAAGCGATATGGAGCACTACTCGCTCGAGCTCTCGGAGTGCTCGACGACATTCAGGTGCCGCTGCCTACAAAAATGGAGAAACGCTACGAAACGCTGGAGAAGACGGCCGCCACTATAGAAACGATCGAGCTCAGCGAGATCCCTCGCGTAGCCACCGACGTTATTAACACGATTGAAACCACGGTCAACGAAATAAACGGCACGAATTTTGACCCACCGTTACCTCTTAGCGAACTCCGGGGACTCAATAAGGTTCTGCAAACAACTCGGGGCGAACTAGTCAATAACCTCTCCAAACTCTCAGCGCTGGACAAACATATCGCTCTACAAGAAAGAAAAATAAAGGAAGCACGGGGCGATAGAGAATCTACCGAGCGGATCAACAAACTCCTGCGGTCGTTGCGGGACGAAAGAGAAGCTCGATTGGAGGCTGCCTCAACTAACCGTGAGACGCTTTCCGGTCAATTAAGTCGTAGCCGCGAAACAATCTCGAGGGTCCTGAACGAGGACACTACACTCGGTGCGCGTATTCGCACTCTGTTCAGAGAAGGGCGTCACGATAATAACCGTCATCGCGGCTTTCAGCATGATTATATCGACCCTAATTCTATCTATATCGTCTCTATTTGTAGCTGTCAATGCGGGTGCTGCACCAGCTCCAGCACCAGCTCCAGCACCAGCTCCAGCACCAGCACCATCCGGTGGGGTAAAAGAATTGATAAAAAAACAACTAAAAGCCCTCGCCAATCTCCTGGCTAAATTAGCAGGAAAGTTGGCTGCCGCACTACCTGGACTGATCGGAAGTATCGTTTCTTACTTGCTATCTATATTATCAAAAACGGTCGGATGGCTCGCCAATAATACTTGGGCTTTAATCGTGGCAATCGCCGGTCTCCTATTATTCTCTGCCAGAGAGTCCCTACAACCAAAGCGTAAATAATCCGATCGCCACGAGGGCGATGACGAGCCCTAATTTCTCCTCCTCGTGTGTTGTGCTTCCAATTTCACCCAATCTGCGATTGGTGTTGATGATTGGTGTTTCTCCAATCGCGATTGGTCTGTTGATGGAACTCGATGGTGCATCCAATTTACGAATTGGGGGTACTGGGTTCGATTGTGTGTCCAATTTACGAATTGGGGGAGGTGTATCCATTTTGTGTTTTATGAAATCGGTTCCACTGTTGAACCCGATCATGTTGGTGGTGCACTTGATGATATCCGTGTTCACGTTACCGTTGTGGCCGATTTTTTGATTGGCGGTGGCGATTACGATCTGATTATTGTAACCGTCAACCGGGTCGTCTCGTAGTATCATATTGCTCGGCGCCATATAAAGACCTATTGTAAATACATAGTCTACTGGGGTGCTGGCATTCTGTAAAACGTCTTGATAATTCTGGATCGCCTTCTCCAGGTCCACCCTAGCTGAGATGGCGTCCTCTACAAGTGCCAAGAATTGTTTTTGTGCATCAAACGCCGTTCCCGTGCCCAGTATGGAACTGCGAGTTTGCTTCTGTGCGCCGAGGATGGCCCAGACGTACGTGCGAATGGAGTCGCTGACGCGAGTAACCCCGGCCTGCGTGAACCCTATACCCTTATCTAACATAAATGTACCCCACGCGTCCTGAACCTCAGCAGCCTGCTGTATGTAATCGACGTGAGCCCGTTTCGGAGGTAACATTTTACAAGAAAACACGCCACAGTGCCGACCTCCAGACACTTCTGGCCCGAAAGTCATCGTCGCGGGGTCAAAATTCACGGCGTTCCAACTGACGATGTGGTCACCGGAGTGATCGTGTCTAAAATCAGTCTGTGTCCAATTCCCGGACTGGCCGTGAATGAGAACGTCCCCGAGGCCGGTGCTGGTAGGAAATTCTTTCTGTCTCCAGTCCGCGTCTTTTGAAACGTTAAATTCGTTACACAGTCTTTCAAACACCATACGGTCGTATGCGTTGGAAATGGGATTCCAGGCGTCGTCTTGAGGTAGTGAAATACCTAGTTCTTTGAGAATCCTCCTAATAGTATAATACGTGTGAAAGTTGTAGACACTTTGGAGCATGACATTCTTGGATGTCAGATGGTCTTTATATGAAACTCCACACCCGACTGTTGCGCACCATACAGTGAAATTTATTTGGTTCTGCCAAAACTGCATCGGTGTTGCTTTCCACCCGTTTACCACCTCCATCGTAGTAATCTTGGGCAGCCTATATTGTTCAAAGATATTAGGGAAATTGGTGGCAAAGCCGCTGTCCGGTCTAACCGTTACGGTTGGGTGTACAAGGGGGTTAACAACGTCTTTTTGTGTGTATTTACCTCCGACCGCGTACTTTACATTAGAGTTAAAGTTAAATGCTTTGGTATCCATTGAAAGATATTATTATGTTTGCTACTATAACTAATGTTCAAAAAGGGAGTTGTGAACTTCAAAAATTAATAGACAACTGCTGCGGAAAACGCCGGGTAGGCCTTAGATCAATCACCTTCACGGTTGGATGGCAGAATGTGGGGAAGAGCGAAGGGTTTTACTATGTGAATGATGGACAACAATTAGGTGTAAAGCTGCCTCACGGACTGTGGGGAATAAGACAGCTCAAAGATTTTGTCAACTCAGAGCTTGACGGTATAATCAACCTCACAGTATCGAAGGCTACCGGGCTCGCAACAATGACCATCATCACTGTTAATAAGGTAGTGGTCTCCCCGGGGTTGGGTATTCAACTCGGTTTTAGAGAGACATACTCCTCAAACAAAGGAGTGTTTACCCCGGGTGAGTACGTCGGTGATAATCCGGTGGACTTCACCTTCACGAAAACTCTCGGGGTGCACCTTGATCGGGTGAACACATCGTACAACACGGTAGACGGATCCCCCAGCACATTACTGAAAACTGTGCCCGCCAGCGACTGTTTCTATGGCGAGACTGTGACCTTAGACTTCCCACACCCCGAGATGAAAGTTTTGGAATCGGGACACATCCACGAGTTGAAGATTTCTATTCTTGATGATAAAGGGAGAGAGTTGAAGAACGATTACCCGATTTCGGTCGTCCTAGAAATTTCAAATTAATTAATTTTAAGAAAATTATTTAGAATTAAACGCATGTTCGTAATATATATTTTATAACATTATGAGTATATACGGTACCAGGTAGTTCTTCCGATTGGGTGACAAATTCAAATAATTTGGAACCGGCAGAAGGGGGATTCATCCCGACAGAGGGCGACTTTTTAACTACCCAAAAAACAAAGGCCTTGATCAATAGAACTATATCGAGGGCCACGGACGAGATTCACAAAAGTCTACTATCACAACTTAGAGAATATGCCCTGGCTGTGAATACACAAAATCGTGAAGAAACGCATACGGAACTAAACGAACTAGGTAAAAAAATAACCAAATTTAGAAAAGAGGCCCGGTTGGGGATTGATAAAGTCCGAAAAGACCGCCAGGTTGACATTACGGCGGTTTATGATGCGTTGCGCTTAGAAGACTCTCTCAGCAAAGAAGCTACACTTGCTGAATTAGACGGGAAAATAATCGATTTTCGAAAAGAGACCACGTCGGGTATTGAGAAAGCCCGAGAAGACCACCAGGCGGACCTTACGAAGGCTTATGAGGTGTTGCGCTCAGAAGACTCTCTCATCAGAGAAGCGGCACTTACTGAACTAGATAAAAAAATAACCAAATTTCGAAAAGAGACCCAGTCGGGTATTGATAAAGTCCGAGAAGACCACCAGTCGAACCTTGAGGAGGCCATTGCGGAGGCTTATGATGCGTTGCGCTTAGAGAACTCTCATAGTAAAGAAGCGACACTTACCGAACTAGACGGTAAAATAGCCGAATTTCTGAAAGAGACCAGATCGGGGGTTGAGGGGGTCCGAGAAGACCACAAAGAGGCCATTGCGGAGGCTTATGGGGCGTTACGCTCAGAGGACTCTCTCAACAGAGAAGCGGTACTTACTGACATATACGAAAAAATAACCGAATTTAAAAAAGAGACCCGGTTTGATCTTGATGGAGTCCGAACGGGTATTGAGAAAGCCCGAGAAGACCACCAGGCGGATATTACTGAAGCTTATAGGGTGTTGCTCTTAGAGGACTCTATCAACAGAGAAGCGACACTTACCGAACTAGATGGAAAAATAACCGAATTTCAAAAAGAGGCCCGGTCGGGGGTTGAGAAAGCCCGAGAAGACCACAAGGTAGCCATTGCGAAGGCTTATGAGGTGTTGCGCTCAGAGGACTCTCTCATCAGAGAGGCGGCGGTTGCTGAACTAGATGGAAAAATAACCGAATTTCAAAAAGAGGCCCGGTCGGGTATTGATAAAGTCTTAGAAGACCACCAGGCGACCATTACGGAGGCTTATGATGCGTTGCGCTTAGAGGACTCTCTCAGCAGAGAAGCGGCACTTACCGAACTAGATGAAAAAATAACCGAAGTTTCTGATAAACTGAAACATGATCGTATAGCCGCGACCAAAGCTCTTGAGGAGGCCTCTTATGAGATTCGTACTGAGGCATATAACGCAAACAGGGCGCTTGCCGGAATAGTGAAAACAATGAAAACACCAAAACGTGTCATAACAGTTTGGGCTGAGAAGCGGGGCCCATTGGTTGTGGAGCACATGAATATTCGTTCGGTGCCAAAGCGAGTAATAAATATGGGGGATACACTATGACAGCTGCAGGTGAAGTTATCCAAATGGCGGTCTGCTCGGTTAATGGTAGTGGGCATTGTCGCGATAAATATTGTAGTAGATGGGAAAGAACGGGGGATTGGAGTCATTAAAATCTCTGGAGATAGTTCGACGGTGGTTTCGTTCTCCGGTGATGATCGAATTAGACTTTCCCAAGGTAGTGTTATTAACTTTGTTACGAAAATCGGTGACCCAGGGAGTTCTTCCACTATTGTCTCATTGTTAATTGAACTTATTGTGTAAATACTAATATATTGAAATAAATTTAACTATGAACGAATCACCATATCCAACTCTCAATACCACTCCCCCAACACTATATCCAATTAACGAAAGAAGTTCAGATTTTAGGTTGAATAATATCGTCGCTATGCAGGATATTTTAGTTAGAGAATGTGCAAATAGAAAAAGACACGCTAACAAATATAAGCGCGCGGCAAACATAGCTGAAGCATCTAGTACGGTTCTGGCAAGTGTTTCTGTGTGTGTGGGGCGGGGACTGCTGCAAAACGCTATCTACAATTGTAATGGTTCCACTTGCAGGGGTTTTGAGTGGAATTACCGTTTTATCTGGAACACTTTGTATGGTAATTAGGGCGGTGGGTGGAAAACTCGAGAAAAAAAGTAGAAAACATGATAGAATATCCGTTCTCGCCAGGTCTAAGAAAAATAGCATCGACGTTATGGTGTCCAAAGCGTTGGCCGATAAGAAAATATCAAATTTAGAGTTTGAATCCGTGGTGGAAGAAATGGGGAGATATGAAGAATTAAAAAATGATATAAGGATCAAGGCGCGCGCCACCATGCCCAAAATTGAGTGTACTGATTGGGATAAATTTAGGGTAAAACTTGGAAATAAAGTCGGAGGAAATGTTACAGCACCATTATAAAATAATTTTTAAAAAAAAAAATGTTTTTCTTAATTTTATAATTTTCCTAATTTTTTCAAAATTATATTGATGCAGTAAACAAATTTACATACCTATACAACATATGTTTTTCACTGAGAATTACAAATTCAGTCGAGTATTACACTGTACACACCGTCTGTGTAATTGATACACTCGGCTCTGTTTACCTTGGCTATCAATTTACGCATGGTTCATAACCCGTGTAATTGATAATTGTAGAACACTAGGTAATGTTTATCATAACAGCCTTCGTGGTCGTGTGGTTAAGGCGATAATCTATAGAGTCGTGGGTTCGCGCCGCGGTTGGAGCTAAACATTTTTATTTATTTATTTCTATCCCTACAAATGTGGTCGCTATGGTAAACAACTGCATGACAACGGCGTTCGGAGTCCGACCGCTTGAAATGGGCAGACAACTCCGGCCGGTGTCATGACACGATCTTTGACCTTAGCAGGTTCATGGGGATAAATGGACACGCGGTTTCAGGGAGATGTTATTTGTCTTAGCATCAACATTGCTGTTCAATAATAATTTTTTCAATTTCTTTATAAGCGATATCGTAGAAATGTATATTCGTAAATAAATCGTTGGGTTTTAACAATTTTATATAATACACCTTAGTTTCATATCCGATACGCATTATCCGTCTTAATGTTTGTATTTGCCTCTTGTATGGTTGACATAATTGCCGGTATAATATTGTAAATGCAACGTTTTTATCGGAGCGTAATAAATTACGCTGGTATTTCATATATTCGATATCGCCTAGTGTTCTCATTTTATAGAATTTATATACAGGATTATAACCCCCATAAGATTCATAAATTTCTTCAACACAGTTATTAAAAATTTTCAATTCCAATTGTATTGTATTATCCATTTTCTCTAATAGTTGTTTTTTTCTGTTCAATAATTTCCAATTTCTTCTAATAATTTTCCAATTTCTTCGTTAAAAGCGATATTGTAGAAACGCATATCCGTAAACGAATCTTTGATTTTAAACTGTTTTATAAAATTAGTTTGATAATATTTCGGTAGTGTTTCTACGATCCTATTGATCCTATTTAGTCGCTTCATTACATAAATTTGAGACTTATACCGGCGACATAATTGCCGGTTTAATATTGTAAATGCAACGTTTTTATCGCAGCGTAATAAATTACGCTGATATTTCATGTATTCGATACCACATAGTATTGTCATTTTACCGTGTTTTAATACTGTAGAAACAGCGGCGTAAAATTCTTCAGCAAGGTCATAATACAATCCAATTCGTTGCGTATTTTATTATCCATTTTGTTATAATATTTTTTATTATAACCTATTAAATTTATATGTTCAATTGGACGTGAAAAAAACATAAGGTATTTATGACACCAATATAATTGGACTACAATTCGACATCGTCAAAATAAATTAGCTATATTGGAGGAGAAAAATGGGGTGTTGGAATATAAACTATCACTCGTGGGCACATTGAAATAATTATTTTATCATAAATTTACTGTCGGTAAAAAAAAATTATGTTTTTTTTCACGACCAATTTTTCGTTGTTGGTGGGAGACAATTTCCTCGTTAACCAATTTTTGATTTTTCGGGGGTGGTGGGAGTAGTATAAAGGGTTATAAATGATGCCAGCGCAGGTGATATCATTTTGACTCCCTTTATACTACTTAAACACATGTATGTATGAGCACAGCTCAGCATCGGCTGATCTCGCTTCCTGACTTCGGTCATGAGAACGTGATCGGAGATATTTATAATCGCCGTACAACACGCTATATTATTATATTTTCATTACAAAACACAACGAGCTAGGCCCGCGCTTATAGAGCTTTCTGAGCATGTACGCGAGGTCGAGATGGGTGATTGGTCATGCCTGAGCATAGCTCAGCATCGGCTAATCTCGCTTCCCGACTTCGGTCATGAGAACGAGATGCGTGATCGGAAATATTTATAATTGCGCGCCTTACAACACGTTATATTATTTCATGACGAACACATTAAAAACAATAACATCGTATTTGACCAGAAACTGTATAGTTTACGTCAAATAAAGTCTTCTTATATGTACGTTGTACTGATTAATGTATTAATCCTCACACATGTGTGCGTGCGTGTGTATTTGTGAATACTATGTATATATTTGTATATTGCGGAAGGTATTAAAATGATCGAAATCTGATATATCAAATGTCACTGCTGTTGCGCACTCAAAATAACAAGTTCTACATATTGCAACCTGACCTACATACAATACAGACGCTGGTCAAAACTTGATTTAACCCGGTTTTGTCAGATCCTGACCAAGATTTATTTCTTCCGGGACACGTGATTTTTTTTATTAGTTTGCTAGACAATTAGTAATCAATTAGCGATACTTCAATATCAATACTGACATTACCTTTGGTGATTTTGCGGTTCAACAATTCGATTAAAGCACCAATCACCAACCAGTATATTTGTGAGGAAATGTACACCTATCATTTTGCAACCAGTCTAGCTCCAGACCAGCCGGCACATCCACACACTTTGACCAGGGGCTACACTGTTCGCAATTCACTGAGCAAATCATCCATGTTATGTTCCATTGTAACACACATTGTATACTACCAATATGAGGCTGTTTTAGTGGCTCAGGAGAATGTTTCACCGTCATACCCGGATAATTAGACAGTACAACATCAAACGTTGGCATTAGACTAAAATCAAATCTGAATAAGGGTGTCTGAATAAACTGTTGAACGATTTTGTTTTCCATACCATATACTTATTTTCTAGTTCTTGCATCCTTCGGGATCCGGAGCCTACGAAGGGTTATTGTTTAGTGTTATACTGTTTTCTCCCACATATAATATTTTATACACTTTGCATCCTTCGGGATCCAATGCCCTTCTCATTCAGCATGTATAGATTGACAGAGATATTTTGATTTTTTTACCTTTTAGGCAGATTTTCCAAATTCATTCAGACACCCTTATTCAGATTTGATTTTCTTTTTTTTCTTTTTACGTTTATACACCCCCGATGAAGGCCTAACAGCCGAAAGCGCTTGGGATTTCATTTTTTTCCATTTTTATTAGCACTGTTGAACGATTTTTGTTTTATACCACATCTATATATATATATATATATATAGATATATATATATATATAATATATATATATATATAGTATATAATATATATATATGTATGTATATGACTACCAGCACAAACACTGTTTATGTTATCATTATTATATATTAACTATATTACTAACTAATAAACATGTCAATTTGGAATGCTGCAAATAATTCAAAATGGCCGCCATATAAACACGTCTTTCTTTAGTGTTACTGCAGGTTCAAATGATGGACTTCAAACACGATCAAAATAATGTTACAAATGCATATATATGTGTCATCAATCAATTATATATATACAATTATATATATGCTATAACATAGACCGGTCCAAATCGCTACAGATAGTAGAAATCCAATATGGCTGCTAATATTTCCACATATATATCTGCTGTCAAATGCTTTTGGTGCTCATCATTACATTCGTAGTCTCGTTGAGTTCATGCATGAAACGTGAATTACATGCCTTTAATAAAATAACTAAGATAACCATTGAGTGATTTCAATCAATAAACATGTGAGAAATCCAATATGGTCCCAAAAATGTCACAATTTTATAAATGTTCTCGTGTTATTTGTTGCATTCACAGTATCATAGTGAAAATGACATATATAATGTACCTAATATGGCATTCTATGGCAAATATTCAACATGTTCATAACTGCTGAGTTTGGTGAATAATAATACTCTATTTGATGTTCTTAAACATAGCAGAATTTTCAGTTATGTAAATAGTGTTTGCCGTCTGTCAACAGCTAAGGTCATTGTAGGCTGGGATAACGGGATAAAATCTCATATTCAACCTGTACATTCCTAAAATTAGAACTGAATGTTTACAGGAAAATAATTATATATTCAACCCTGAAATAAGAGTAACTTGGTCTGATGCCAGGTGATCGCCATCCCAGTCATTTAGCTCTAAACCACTAACACTAACAGGATTAGTACTAATCCTACTACATTTACAATGGGTATCTGTCAAGTAACTAGAGAGCCAACAAAGTATCTGACGACCACCGAAACCAACGATATTTGGATTCCGGATGAAACACATCGTTAAATTACTATTCACATGCTCCCAACCTACCACCCTTAGCAGACGATTCAGACTTGTCATAACATCATATAACGAAAATACATGTATTACCCTAACATGTTGCAATTAGATTTATACATGTACTTTCTGGACTCCATTTGTGCACATAACGGTGATGAAATTGATAGTCTTAATAGCCTGATGCAGTAACTAAATAAGTTTTGGTTTTGTTTAATCCAGATTATTGGTGATTGACACATGTGTGATAAATTCTGCATTGGAAAAGAGTCTTTATGAGTTCAACATGCTGCACCAACAACACACAAGAAATATGTGTTATGCGTCTTTTACTCATTTAGAATTTGGAAGATGAGCATTTCTCTATATGGATTTGCTTGACTTAAAACTGAAGAAGTATACAACTACATTGGCAGTTTTTATGTGGTGTCAGATACTTATGCTAACCGAAGAGATAACTTAACCCATGTTGACATATTGAATGCTAATCTACAAACAGTCGTTGACCGCATGAATCTGTAGATAATAATCCATTTCACCAACGAAATTGCTTGTGTTCAATTGAAAATAACACAAACTGTATTGTTATGGCGGCCATTTCAAAATGGCAGACATATCCGTTGTTAATTCTCCGGGTAGGACGGGGAAACATTCTCTTAAGCCACTATCACTTAAACAGCCTCCTATTGGTAGCATACAATTTGTGTTACAATGGAACATAACACATGAATGATTTGCTCAGTAAATTGCGAACAGTGTAGAGCCTGGTCAGACTGTCTGGATGCGCCGGCTGGTCTGGAGCTAGACTGGTCGCAAAATGATAGGTGTACATTTCCTCACAAGTATACTGGTTAGTGATTGGTGCTTTAATCGAATTGTTGAACCGCAAAGTCACCAAAGGTAATGTCGGTATTGATATTGAAGTATCGCTATTGGTTACTAATTGTCTAACAAACTAATCAACAAAATCACGTGCCTCGGAAGAAATAAATCCCAACTTGGTCAGGATCTGACAAAACTGGGTTGAATCAAGTTTTGACCAGCGTCTGTATTGTATGTAGGTCAGGCCTCCTTGCAATATGTAGCACTGGTTATTTTGGGTGCGCAACAGCAGTGCCATTTGATACATCAGATTTCGATCATTTTAATACATGTTGCAATATACAAATATATACATACGCACACAGGCACACATGTGCAAACTGTACAGTCTATAAAAACATATTAAACGATTGTAATTATTCAAACTTATTTGTCATGAAATAATATAACGTGTTGTAAAGGCGCGCAATTATAAATATTTCCCATCACGCATCTCGTTCTCATGACCGAAGTCGGGAAGTGAGATCAGCCGATGCTGAGCTCTGCTCATACATACATGTGTTTAGATACCCGGATATGGAAGGTGTTCAAACGGATTCCTACCCTTAAATGTAAGCCGAAATTAAACGAAATTGTTTAGATATTTTAATTGCGTCTGTCATTGCGCGTACATGTGATGTGACTATCACAATTAATACAGGGTTGATATGGTTGCAACATATGGATATATCCATATAGTGGAACCTCTCTGAACCGAACACCATGAAAACATATGCGATCTTATAGTTAATGGGTTTCTTCGTCATTCATCTCGGATGTTAATGTGTGTTTTAGAACGTTCAAATGCCTGATTTACAGTGGAACATCTCTAAACTGGATAGAGGTTTCACTGTATATTAAAAAGCAATTATCTTAATTTATATTTAGACATGTGTCAAAAGTATGTGATATATGGTTAATCAGTCCTTTTATAATAATTGTTTTGATTTTTATTATTATTACAGAACTGGCAATAAAGCCATTTTAATCTTCATTTTATGTTGTAGCAAAATATATTGCATACTGTCTCTCATAGTTATTTTGGGAATGGTAATTGTACGATGCCTGCCTGCGCCTGTCTCTCTGTCATTTCGTTTGTGAAAGCTTTTGCATATGTTTGAACAGCATTCCTGTCATGTATAGTTTATGCATAGCTAGCATTTTGTTATGTGGGAATGTGTTTAAACACGAAACCAACATGTTGTAAATATCTGGTGAGAATAATGAGTGATGGTCAATTGAAGAAGGTTTACTATGTATATGTTTTGGTAAGGAGTACGTGTGTATGTGTGTGGGACGATGTTTATTGTTTTACGAGGTATTGTTTACAAAGGTTGTTTTAGGTTAAAACTAATGTAGTAGTAATTCTTTGTTGCCTCCCATAGCAGTGTAAGACATGTGCATTTAAATATAACGGACATACGTGTATGATACTGTAAAGACATGTGGGAAATTATATAATAATAATAATGATAAGTATTTACCGTATATACAGTATATACAAGAGGACATACATTAAGCCTAGCGCGTGTCGCCTACGGCCACCGCCTTACCCACAACTGAAACATGTTCCCATTACACACCAACGTCGGCTCCTATGGAGACGATTTTCATGCGATGCGAACGTGTGTCAACAGAGTTACATTGCATGTGTTGTTATAAAATGAATTAGTTTGCTAACATAATATAAGGAGTATATTGTTCTATATTTAGACGAGTCACGTACAATAGAAAGTGTATACTACGTTACCAAACTGATAGTGTATGGGTACATGTACCTTCCCAGAACACGTTTTTACTTGAATCAATTGTTACAAAAGGCCATTAGGGCACATGTGGCCAGTCTATACCAATATATAACCAACATGAGTTTCAGTAAATGGCGACTAGTGTGGACTCGCTTCAGATTGTGCCGATGCAATGGAAGAATGGCCACTACATCATACACGTTGTAATCTCGCTCTACTCAGCCGGCCGCCAGTCTGTCTTAGTGTGATTGTTGTTACGGGTGCCAGTTACGGGTACCAGGGTAGCCAATGATCGGATAACTGTCACATGTAATAGTTTGGATTCTATAGATATCACACATGATGCTTCTGTTTAATTTTGTTTTGTATTACATAACCGACAACATCTGCCCACTGATGGAAGATAGAGTAGAATAGTAATGTCGATAGGATAGATGAGAGGTATAATATGTACAAAAGACCAGGAAATATAGAGATTCATTTAGTACATCAGTAACTCCATTTTCCAATTATCAAATGTCAATAAGTGTCTTATCATTATTTCCCAAATATCAACACTGCAATTATCAATTACATTGTACAATAACAACACTTCAACATTTAGTCAACAAGTCACTGATACCACAAAAATGATATCGTCTCTTATAATTATTCCAACATATAAATCACTGTTTGTATAGTCTTCAATAATCTCTATTATGGTAATTATATGTTCTTCCACAAAGTATACCGTCGTATACAACCCTTCATAGTTGTTGTTTATACTAACTCAATACTGTAACCACTATACACAAATAGTTTATGTATAACTCAATTGACGAAAGGATACACTATTTAGTCCAACCGTAATCCACCCGTCTATCCTGATTCTGCATCTCTCTGTATCACCATATTACTGATAAACACAGATCAAACAGTACTGGATTGGCTTCCCCATATTGGAAATCGTCAGTCACTCCACATTGCGAAGGTTTGGTCCATATCAGCTGCCCGATCTGCAATTACATACCCATTTACCCCTTTACGCCCATGTATATTACTTAATCCTCACCCAACCCATATTTCAGTAAAATTCCACACAATTCACAAAGTATTACTTGCAGTTACAATACACTTACCTCTCTACTGCGAACTATTCTCTGCTATCCATATACTGGTGGTAACCACGACATCAGTCTGAATACAAGTCGATATCCGCTCTATGTCACCATGTACATCGTATCATCTCCTCACCACATTGTCAATATTATATTAATTTCACTTATATTCCGACCTAGAACTTGGTCATTCCTATCAGTGTTTTCACCACACAAGCTATGTCCAAACTGACCAAATTACTTGTATCTCACTCAGTCAATCAACTACTAATCCGCTCACCCAGTATGCCAATATATACTCACCTTTTCTGTCATGCATACCTGCCTGGGGGTTACAAACCTGATTAACTGAAAGGAATAGTCTAGCCTATTATATCAATTTGTGACATACCTCCCTTAAATGCAGTGATAAATATTTATATTTATCAATCTAATTTGTAACAAATTGATACATGTATTAACATGTGTTTTCAACATTCCTGCTCAATGCATCAGCTACCGTGTTCTTTGTGCCCGCAATATGTAACACTTCATACCTGTATTCCTGCAGTATAAGACTCCATCGCAGTAATCTTTGGTTCTGCCCTGTCATTCTGTTCAACCACTGTAATGGAAACTGATCTGTCTCTATCGTGAACTTTTTCCCATACAAATACTCCCTTAAGGTTAAGACCGATTTCACAATCGCCAAACATTCTTTCTCTACTGTACTGTATACTTGTTCTCTTGGTAGTAGTTTCTTGCTGATATACATTACAGGATGTCTGGTTTCTCTTGTAGAAGTACTGCTCATATTCCTCTGTCACTACTCTCTGTATGTAGGATAAACTCCTTCTTGAAGTCTGGACTGCAAAGTACTGGGTATGTTGTTACTGCTCTATTTAACCTTTCAAATGCTACCTGGTGACACTCTTTCCATACTACTCTATTTGGTACCTTTGTTCCAGTCAAGTCCGTTAGGGGTGCGGCAATCTCAGCAAAATGCGGAATAAATCTCCGATAGAAGTTCATCAATCCAATGAAACCTCTTACCTTCCGTTTTGTTGTCGGAACCCCAATGGCATTCATGGCTTCTACTTTCTGTAGTGTTGGTTTAACTTCTCCATGTCCAACTATGTGTGACAGAAATTCCATTTCCTGAAATGCAAGATGGCACTTACTTGGCTTCGCTGTGACATTAGCCCGTCTCAGGCTTTGGAATACTTTCTCCAAATGAACTAAATGTATTCCCCATCTGTCGCTGAATACTATAATGTCATCAATAAATGCATCCGTGAACTCTTCCTTACCATCTATAATGTGTTTCATCAACCTAACAAATGATGCAGCCGAGTTTGTCATTCCAAATGGCATAACTGTAAACTGATGCTGACCAAATGGACTTACAAAGGCACTCTTTTCCTTCGCATCTTCTGCTAGTGGTATTTTCCAGTAACCCTTAGTTAGGTCAATCTTGCCCATATACTTAGCTTTTCCTAATTTGTTGAATATTTCGTCAAATTTTGGCATAGGTTGTGGATCAAAAATGGTTTGATAATTTAAACCTCTGTAATCAACACATAATCGTATTGTGTTGTCTTTCTTTGGAACGATAACTATTGGAGCAGCCCAAGCACTTTTTGAAGGTTCAGCAATGCCAGCCTGTATCATACTGTCTAATTCATATTTAACTTTCTCCCTAATGGCAAATGGTAGTGGATACGGCTTCTTAAAAACTAGTTTGCCTGATCTCACCTTTATCTCATGTTGTATGATATCTGTTTTTCTTGGTATATCACTTAGCACATCCACAAACTTACTGCATAACTCGAGTAACTGCCTTTTTTAATTTGTTTCTAGGTCCTTATTTATTATCACATCTTCAACCATTTCTTTCCAAACTAATAGAGGATTGTGAACATAACTATTAGTTTCATCGTTTTGTCCTTCCTCTACCTCCTTTTCCGATAGGCATTGCACCACCTCCGGTGCCTCGTGGTTTTCTCTTTCCTTCCATCGTTTTAACATATTTATGTGAAATAATTTCACTTTGTGTTTACTGATCTGAATTTTATAATTCACCTTACCAACTTTCTCTACTACCTGGTATGGGCCCTTCCACTGTGCTAACAGTTTACTTCTTGCTGTAGGACGCAATATTAGCACCTTTGCTCCTACGTCCAGCGATCTGTTCCTTGCTAATCTGTCAAAGTAGAGCGTTTGCTTACCTTTCTTCTTCTTTTCGTTTTCATTGTCCATCTCCGTCATGGTCTGGAATTTATCTCTTGCCTGTATAATGTAAGTTATTACTGATGATGGCAACTGGTCATTCTCGGGTTCCTCCCACATTTGGTGTAGCACAGACATTGGTCCCCGTACTGGCCAACTATATAACAGTTCAAACGGGGAATATCCTGTTGTTTCATGAGGCACTTCTCTATATGCAAACAATACATAGGGTAAGTACATATCCCAATCAGTTGGTTTTTCTTGTGAATAACACCTAAGCATTTTCTTAAGTGTTCCATTGAAATTTTCAACTAACCCATTTGCTTGGGGGTGATACGGGCTAGTACACAGTTTGTTTATTTTCAATAATTTGCATAGTTATTTCATGAGAGATAAATTAAAGTTGCTACCCATATCTGTAAGTATTTCCTGTGGAATTCCACTCGGGACATGAACCAAATCAACTCGTTTGCCACAGTCTCAGCATCAATAGTTTTCAACGGTATTGCTTCCGGGTACATGGTTGCATAGTCACATATTACCAATACATACCTGTTTCCTCTTACTGAGCGTGGCAGTGGTCCAACTATATCCATAGCAATCCGTTTAAATGGTACTTCCATGGGTGGTATTGGTACAAGTAAAGCCTTACCAACTCTCCCTTTATGAGCACTTTTCTGGCACTGTGCACACGATCTGCAGAAATTTGCAACATCCTTGAAGATTCCCGGCCAATATAAATTGTTCAATATTCTATTCCGTGTCTTATGATTACCCAAATGCCCCCCGAATGGCGGATAATGCGCAATGTGTAATATTTGATCTCTGTATTGTGATGGAATGACAATCTGCTTGACAATGTCACCACATCCACTTTCAAAATATCGAAATAGTAGTCCGTCCTCTGTTTTGAAGTGTGGTTTACCTTTATGTTTCGTCTCCTGTTCAGTATGCCCCGTCAACCCTCTTACCTTATTGAGAGTACTGTCTTCCTCTTGTTCTCTTTTAAGGTCATCTCGTCCAGGAAATGATACCTGAATCGAACATTCGGTACTTTCATGATTGTTCCCTGTATCTGTGTTCTTACCTCTGTTTGCTAATATATATTTCTCTGTTTCTTTAACAACCTTCTCTGTCTCCTCTCTCTGTACCTTCATCGCTCTAGTTTCTATGGCCTGGACACTTTCATCAATACAGGTACCTTCCTCTTTAATTATGTGACCTACATTTCCAACTATCACATCGGCAAATGGACTGTCCATAACTAGTGCCACAACTTTACCTTTTAGAAATGGTGTATCCAATTGTATTTCCACTTCTGGACATTCCCATATGTCCCCATTTGCTAGCCGTATTTCTCTTACATGTCCCTTTCTGTCTGTTTCGTTCACATATCGTTGTGCTACAAATACCGTGGTACACCCTGTATCTCGTAAGGCCCAAACCTCTTTTCCATTTATCTTTCCCTGTACTAATTTCAACCCATTCTGTAGATCTTTCTCAACACTATCATCTTTACTGCATATCACTGGTACTTCCACCATGTTTCCTCGAGAGATATTCTTTTTGGGCGACATTAACAATGCCTTAGTGTGATTCGTATCACTTTTCTGTCTTTATTTACCTTGTCATCATTTGCTCTGCGTTCTGGACAATTTGGCAGAATGTGTTCTGGGCTTCTACAATTATAGCACCTTCTTACATAAGGCACCTCCCTATCATCATAACCCATCTGTTTATTGAAATAATTACGTACCTGAGGTGGCCTATGCACTCCACTGCCTGTGTCATTTACCTTGACACATGTATTTGATCTAGGTGTGCTGTTCTCATTGTATGGCATTTTATACCTACCTATACCTGATTGCTGATGTGCTAGCTGGTATGCCTCCGCCATATCAATTAGTGTCTCTGCAGATGTAGGCTGTCGCTCTCGTAACCAAACCTGTAATTCTAAATTAGAACTAAACATCAGCTGTTCTCGTAATGTCAGGTCCAACAGTTTCTCATACTGTTTTTCAACTTTCTCACTTTCTACCCAGTGTTCTAACAAATGTTCTACCCGAATTGCATACTCCCTGAATGTCTCTCCTACTGCCTGTCGCGATTTTCTATATTTCTCTATATACGCCCATGCATTTAAACCATACCCCTGTGAAATTGCCGACTTGATTTGATCATAGTCTGTGCTTGCCGTTACAGACATACGTGAGTAGGCCTGTAATGCTTTACCTGATAACTGTGGTACAAGTCTGATAGGTCATTCAGACTTATCCCACTTGTGCATGACTGCCAACCGTTCAAATGAAACAAGAAAGACTTCACATCTTCACCGTCTACATATTTAGGTAAACATACATTTACCTGTGTAATACCTGTATTACCTGTACCACCATCTGCCCTTGGTTTGGCTAATTTCTTTTTTCTTTAAATCTAACTCCCTCATCTCTGTTGTATACCCTAATTTTGCCCTTTCCATATCTCTATTATCAGCCCTTTCTTTTCGTTCATTGTCCCTATGTTTAATTTCTTCAATTTTTTCCAACATAGCCATGCAGTCTGAGACGCTCCCACCCTTCTCAATTATCTTTGAAACCCAATCCGGCCCTGCCTCCATTGCGATCGTTAATGTATATTACCACACTGTAAATGCACCATTTTTGTCTGTTATGTTAATACTTTCATAAACAAGCCTACATATGTTTTCCGCTGCCACCATTGCCACATGTAATAGTTTGGGTTCTATATATATCACACATGATGCTTCTGTTTAATTTTGTTTTGTATTACATAACCGACAACATCTACCCACTGATGGAAGATAGAGTAGAATAGTAATGTCGATAGGATAGACGAGAGGTATAATATGTACAAAATACCAGGAAATATAGAGATTAATTTAGTACATCAGTAACTCCATTTTACAATTATCAAATGTCAATAAGTGTTTTATCATTATTTCCCAAATATCAACACTGCAATTATCAATTACATTGTACAATAACAACACTTCAACATTTATTCACCAAGTCACTGATACTACAAAAATGATATCGTCTCTTACAATTCTTCCAACATATAAATCACTGTTTGTATAGTCTTCAATCTATTATGGTAATTATATGTTCTTCCACAAGGTATACCGTCGTATACAACCCTTCATAGTTGTTGTTTATACTAACTCAATACTGTAACCACTATACACAAATAGTGTATGTGACGAAAGGATACACTATTTAGTCCAACCGTAATCCACCCGTCTATCCTGATTCTGCATCTCTCTGTATCACCATATTACTGATAAACACAGATCAAACAGGACTGGATTGGCTTCCCCATATTGGAAATCGTCAGTCACTCCACATTGCGAAGGGTGGGTCCATATCAGCTGCCCGATCTGCAATTACATACCCATTCACCCCTTTACGCCCATGTATATTACTTAATCCTCACCCAATCCATATTTCAGTAAAATTCCACACAATTCACAAAGTATTACTTGCAGTTACAATACACTTACCTCTCTACTGCAAACTATTCTCTGCTATCCATATACTGGTGGTAACCACGACATCAGTCTGAATACAAGTCGATATCCACTCTATGTCACCATGTACATCGTATCATCTCACCACATTGTCAATATTATATTAATTTCACTTATATTCCGACCTAGAACTTGATCATTCCTATCAGTGTTTTCACCACACAAGCTATGTCCAAACTGACCAAATTACTTGTATCTCACTCAGTCAATCAACTACTAATCCGCTCACCCAATATGCCAACACATTCTCACCTTTTCTGTCATGCATACCTGCCTGGGGGTTACAAACCTGACTAACTGAAAGGAATAGTCTAGCCTATTATATCAATTTGTGACAATAACACGGCAGGATATGCCCTGGAGTTATTCAGTGGAGCGTATCACGATAGTTCTCAGCCGGACAACGAACAGTGTAGATCTAGATCAGACTACGCTGTCTGGAACTGCACAGGTGACAAAGGCGACACTGCCATGGTCGGTCACAATTGATCGAATATGGGGATTTGATACTCACGCCTTCCCTAACCAATACAATGGCACGATGCACACACGCTCCACCCACGCGCGCAGTGGTCCAATCACCGTGGGCAAACACCTATTGCTAATTGGCCGCTCTGATTGGCCGGTAATCCTGATTGGTCATGCTGAAGATAATTATTCCAAATTTAATAAAGTTGTCTTACGCTTATAATTGACACTACATCATTTATTACGTTGCACTTTTACCCAGTTCGTTACTATGGATACCTGCGGCTTCTGGATGAAAACCGACTTGCTCGGCGACCTGGCCAAGTTGTTGGAGGCTCCAACCTGCGGCAGTTACGTGTCAGACACCGTCAGTGAGTCGTCTTTGCACGTCACCCCGAACCTGCTGTTCGACCACGGACTGACGGCGGACGACCCGCTCGAGATGATGAGAAGTGACGCCCATGAAGACTTCTTGACGAACGGCGTCGACGTCGAGTTGGACGAACTGGACATGTAACAGAGTGAACTCCGGGAGCGTGCCGCCGCCGACTCGCTCACCATTGAACACAACCCCGTCTTGCTGGAGAACCTGAAGATGAAGCAGCGCAGGAAGAACAAGAAGGCGAAGAAGGTGTGCGTGTTCTGTAAGAATAACGGCGGGCGGGCGAACGTCTACGAGCGCCACGTTCTCAAGGACGCCCGGAGCCGAATCTGTTGTCCGATCCTGAGGAAATACACGTGCCCGCTGTGCGGGGTGTCGGGCGACGGGGCGCACACGATCCGGTACTGCCCGCGGGGCGTGGCCGACATGACCAGGCGACTACGGGCAGTCAACGGGCTTCAGTCGTAGACGAGGGGCACCCCGATACCGTGGACCTACACGGAACTATTGAGTGCTTTGTGTGGATAATCAGATTGTGTACCTACATGTATTTGGATTAATTAATTGTGTTAATACAGTATGCCGTATTTATTTCGCAGCACACTCGAAATAATGTAGTGTGATACAACTAATTGGTGTAAATATATTATGTTGGTAGATGGACTATCTCTAATAATAATGTTAGTGTTGGTAAACCCCATTCTGGATTACATTCAACCTGTGATAAACTTGTATATACCTACATATGTTTGTCTTTGCATGCTTGATATGACTACATGTATAATACATACGGACGGGTCGGCGGCTGATAACCCTTATGGCTTGTGTGATCAATGTAGATACTGATCCTCTGAGCGCAACACCTTATAAGCCTCCGTAAGGGCCGCCTGGTCTTTCTCAATACCCGTTCGGATTCCCTCAACCCCCAACCGGACCTCTTTTCGAAATTATGTTATTTTTTCACCTAGTTCAGTAAGTGATGCTTCTCTGTTGAGAGAGTACTCTGTGCACAACACCCTATAAGCATCCGTAAGGGCCGCCTGATCTTTCTCAATTCCCGTTCGGACTCCCTCAATTTTCGCCCGGGCCTCTTCCCCAATGTGTGCAGTCGCCGTTAGCACTTCTACTCTAACATCTGCTATACTCCTCTGAATCCCGTTTGTGGCCTTTGATATAGTTTTATTGATCAGGGCCTTTGTTTTTCCGGTAGTTAAAAAGTCGCTCTCTGTCGGGACGAATCCCCCTTCTGCCGGTTCCAAATTCTTTGAATCTGTCACCCAATCCCGATTGGAATTGGAAGAACTACCTGGTCCGTATATACTCATAATAATTAATTTTATTTAAATTAAATTATTATATTGGGGCACCTATACTCAATTGGAAATTTTGAGAACGACTGAAATTGGGTAATAGTTATTCAACTTTCTCGCTTATATCATCGAGAATAGAGACCGTAAATTCGTGGATGTGCCCAGATTCTAAAACTTTCATCTCGGGGTGTGGGAAGTCTAAGGTAACAGTCTCCCCAAAGAAACAATCACTGGATTGCACGGTTTTCAGTAATATGCTGGTGGATCCGTCTACCATGTTATACGATGTGTTCACCCGATCCAAGTGCACCCTGAGAGTTTTAGTGAAGGTGAAGTCCACCGGGTTATTACCGACGTACTCACCCGGGGTAAACACTCCTTTATTTGCGGAGTATGTCTCTCTAAAACCGAGTTGAATACCCAAACCCAGGGAGACCACTACCTTACTATCAGTGCCGATGGTCATTGTTGCGAGCCCGGTAGCCTTCGATACTGTGAGGTTGATTATACCGTCAAGCTCTGAGTTGACACAATCTTTGAGCTGTCTTATTCCCCACATTCCGTGAGGCAGCTTTACACCTAATTGTTGTTAATCCTTCACATAGTAAAACCCTTCACTCTTTCCCACATTCTGCCACCCAACCGTGAAGGTGATTGATCTAAGACATACCCTGTGTTTTCCGCAGCAGTTGTCGATTGATTTTTGAAGTTCACAACTCTCTTTTTGAACATTAGTGATAGTAGCAAACATAATAATATATTTCAATGGATACCAAAGCATTTAGCTTTATCTCTAATGCAAAATACAAAGTTGGTGGTAAATACACACTCAAAGACGTTGTTAACCTCCTTGTACACCCAACCAACTATAACAGTTAGATCGGACAGTGCCTTTGCCACCAATTTTCCTAACATGTTTAAACAATATAGGATGCCCAAGATTACTACCATAGAGGTCGTGAACGGGTGGAAAGCAACACCGATGCAGTTTTGGCAGAATCAGCTAAATTTCACTGTATTGTGCGCAACAGCCGGATGTGGAGTTTCACATCAAGACCATCTGACATCCAAGAATGTCATGCTCCGAAGTGTCTACAACTTTCTTGTATATAATACCATTAGAATACTTTTAAAGGAACTAGGTACTCCACTAACTCAAGACGACGCCTGGAATCCCATTTCCAACACATACGACCGTAGGGCGTTCGAAAGACTGTGTAACGAATTTAACGTTTCAAAAGATTCGGATTGGATACAGAAAGCATTTCCCAACAGCAATGGACTCGGGGACGTTTTCATTCGGGGCCAGTCCGGGAATTGGACGCAGACTGATTTTAGACACGATCATTCCGGCGACCACATCGTCAATCGGAACGCCGGGAATTTTGATCCCGCGATGATGAACTTTGGGTCGGAAGTGTCTGGAGGTCGGCACTGCGGCATCTCATCATGCAATTGGTTACCTCCTAAACGAGCTCACATCGATTACATACAGCAGACCGATGAGGTTCAGGACGCTTGGGGCACATTTATGTTAGATAAAGGTCTGGGGTTTACGCAGTGTGGGGTTACCCGCCCCAACGACTCCATTCACACATACGTCTGGGCCGTCCTCGGCGCACAAGCGCAAGCGCTCAGTTCTATAATAGGAGACGGGAAGGCGTTTGACGCACACAAACAGTTCTTGGCAAATGTCGAGGACTCGATATCATCTCCGGTGGACCTCCCGTCTGCGATTCAGCGGTATAAAGGCGTTTTACAGAAGGCCAGCACTCCAGTAGACTATGTATTTGGAATAGGTCTTTATATGGCACCGAGCAATATGATACTTCGAGACGACCCGGTTGACGGTTACAATAATCAGATCGTAATCGCCACCGTCAAGCAAAAAATCGGCCACAACGGGAATGTGAACGCGGATATCATCAAGCGCACCGCGCATGGAAACGATTTCATAAAAACGCAAGCACCCACCCCAGTGCAAAGCACCCCAGCAAGTTCCTTAGTGTCACTGCAAGTTCCACCCTCAACACTGTTGAGCATGTTGACACAATAGGAATTGATGCACCAGCAAGTTTCTTCGGAAATGGTGTCACAGTTCATGAGGAGGAGAAACTAGGGCTCGTAGTAGCCCTCGTGGCGGTCGGACTATTCGCGCTTTGGTTTTAGGAACTCTCGGGCGGAGAATAGTAGGAGACAGGCGATCGCCACGATTAAAGCCCAAACATTATTGGCAAGCCATCCGACCGTTTTTGATAATATAGATAGCAAGAAGGAGACGATACCCCCAATCAACACAGGCAGCGCGGCAGCCAACTTCCCGGCTAATTTAGCCAGGAGACTGGCGAGGGATTTTAGTTATTTTTTTATCCATTCTTTGGCTCCACCGGATGGAGCTGGTGCTGGCCCGGGTGCTGGCGCGGGTGCTGGCGCGGGTGCTGACGCCGCACCACCCGTGATAGACATAACTAGAGACGTTATTGACCAGTTCGCCCCGGGTTGTTTGCAGAGCCTTATCGAGTCACAGGAGTTTGCGAAGAGGTAACGGTGGGTCATACTTTGTGCCGTTTATTTCGTTGACCGTGGTTTCAATTGTGTGAATAGCGTCGGTGGCTATGCGAGGGACCTCGCTGATATCGCTCGTTTCAATAGTGGTGGCCGTCTTCACCAGCGTTTCGTCGGTAGCCTGTAGGGTTTTTTCCCATTCTTTAGGCACCTGCGACTGATCCTCGACCACTCCGAGAGCTCGAGTGAAGAGTACTCCATATTGGTTCAAGGAAGGGGCTGAGGAACCGGTTCGGGTCGTTCTTGAACGTCAGCAACTTCCAGTTCTTGCCCCATTTAACCCACAGGTCTCCTCTTTTAGTGCTGCGGAAATCCAACGTGGCCTTGATGCCGTGTTTAGACACCTCACTCTCCCACCGTTTCACCCGAGAATCCGTTTCCTTGAGAGGCGCCAGCTCGTTCTTGGAGATCCCCGCAGGAATCTCCGTACCGCCCGCCCATGCCGGAGTTTCGGGTGGGGCGTCCCACATATAGCTAACACCACCATCAGCTGAAGTTCCTGGTGTCTCTATGAAGGTCGTTTCGTCAACGTCGTCGAGGTCATCGTCATCGCGGAAATCGTCTCTGCCGATTTCAATATCGTAATCAGCCATCTTTATATATCTATGTATTAAAGACAAAACCATACGGGTTTAATATACGGTCGCAAACTCAATCCATATCGCAGACTGCGTGAGCCCCTCGGGGCAAAAGGTGTGAGACAGAGTGTCGTTATTACGAACAACCCATCGACGATCGACCAGAACCAGCAGCTATTAGTCCGCTTCCCCAACCTCTGAGATATCGACGTCATTGTGCCGGGGACTGTTCGCCTCGCTTTCACTATTTCGCTGATGTCGACAGACGTGGACCAAACCGTCATTCAGAACCTAGGTCGCGCCATTGTCAAGAAGACCATGATAAAGATTTCTGGTAATGAGGTGATGTCGATCGATGACAGCGACATCTACCATTGTTATCAGGACCTGTGGAAGACGGCGCAAGAGCGCGAAAACGCGGTCTATCAGGGTATTGACACCAGCAAAAATAAGAACGTAACCAAACTTAGAATCGGGGCTGGTAACAAGGCAGATAACAACGCGAGTGACAACGCGATCGCGGCCGCTTACGGCAACCAGTTCTACATCCCGCTCGACTTTGAGTTGCTGGAGAGTCACATGCCATACTATCACAGTGCTTCGGCGGACCGCCTCGAATACGAACTAACGTTCAACGACTATGGCCGAGCTCTCATAGCCACCGACATAGCATCGAAGTATACGATTGACAATGTGTCACTGGAGTACGACATGGTCACGATGCCCGAACTCGCGCGATTGATCAGATCCTAGTACGCTGAGCGCGTTGCCATACTTTACGACCGAGTTCTTCGCCACCGCAAGATGACGAAAGACAAAAGTGACACATTGTAGAATATTAATGTCAAAATACCCGCCCGCTCGACGAAAGGTATACTGATGCTGTTCGAGGAGGGTCGGTTCGCGCTCGGGGCTAGAAAAACCGACAAATTCTATAACCCCAAAATCACAAAGGTCGGGGTGACGATCGAGGGAGTCCCCAATCAACTCTACAGCGTGGGTCTTCGCGCACACCAGCAGTGGGCCGTCTCCCTCGCGGAGTTCCTGACTACCAAATACGCGTTATGGCTAGACATGCGAGCCAGCGACGACGACCAAATGCACGGTAGCGGACGCCAAGTTGAGAACGCTAGCGAGGGTGTGACGATCCAGATAACCAAAGAGGCGGATGGAAATGGTGCATTGAACGTGTACTTATATATAATTACAGACGCACAACTCAACATCGAAGATGGCCGATACGTCTCAGCTTTATACTGAAAATCAACCAATTCACGATTGGAGATGCCCACTCTGCCATAATATGTGGGCAGACAGGATGTGGAAAAACGGTTTTCATCCTCGACTTACTCGAGGGGTCCTACCGCGATGTCTTTCGACACATTGTGATCCTGTGTCCCACTGTGCGGCACAACGATACTTATCAGCGGCACCCGTGGATATGGACCGACCCTGAGGTATACGTTATTGACCCCGGCGACAGGTTTCACGATTGGCTGCGTGGTTTATACCAAAGATTCCAGGGTGAGACCACCCTATACGTGATTGACGATTGATCGGTCAAGGCGGCGATGACCAAAAAGAAGGACATGCTCTCTGAGCTCACATTTTATGGCCGCCATGCGAGGCAAAGCGTATGGATCTCCACTCAAAAGTACAACGCCGTCCTCAAGGATCTGCGCGAGCAAACGAAATGGGTCGCCCTCTTTCACTGCAAGGACCGAGACTCATTCGATGACTGTCTTCGGGAGAACAACGTTTTCCCAACGCGCGAGGAGCGCCTGCAGGTTAGACAGATGCTTTCGGAAACTAAGCACGCCAAGCTTCTGCTAAAGACTGATCAACCAACTGCTTATAAAGTTATTAATTAATTTTATAATTAATTTTAAAATTAATTAGCAATTGCCGAACAATGTTGAACAATTAATTTTAAGAAAATTAGCAAATGCTGAACAATGCTTAACAAATGCTGAATAAATGCTGAGCAATTGCTGAACTATGTTGAACAATGCTTAACAAATCCTGAATAAATGCTGAGCAATTGCTGAACAATGTTGAACAATGCTTAACAAATACTTAACAATGCTGAGAAAATGCTTAACAATGCTGAGCAATTGTTAACAATTTGGTGCTCCGCTGCGAGCTTTGTTGCGAGCATAATGGTGATCATAAGTATCGGGTGGTGCGCTTGGCAATATGTTAGACTTATGAGACTTGTCAGTATAATAATATTAATATTAAGAAAATTAGCTGCGCGACGAGAGCGGCTAGCTGCGCTGGTTGCTGGGGGACAATCGGAGCATTATCTCGGTAGGCGTCTCTCAGTTTTTCAGGTGGATAAGATGTCAGATGTAGAGGTTGATAAAATGTATGCGCGATACGAATCTAGGTTAGGTGCGGAGATGCCAAAAACTCTTGGATCAGCGGCTATTCATTTGTACGCTACCGCCGTTAGTATACTTCTCCCTATACCAAACACCGCGGGATTGATTCGCGATCTAGCGACTGACCCTTTTATAGGACACACTCTTAGAACAGCCTGCTGCTCAATTTATCACAAGTTTGGAATGTACTTAGCTCCACTGACAACCGCGTTGACCACGGGTAAACACTGTCAATTTGGACATATATGCCCACGAACTATAAGCTCTGAAAATGATGACACAAGACACACCTGCGAGAGTGACGGAACCGCAATCCCCGATTGCACCTCCGACCCAATCGAAATTGGAGTTGAACCCGATTACACGACATAAAAACCCAAAAAGACAGGCAGCTGGGCGGGCAGCGGCTGCCACCCGAAAAGCTAAACAAGATAAAATACTCGCCGAGCTTCGAGATGCCAAACGGTCGTTGCAATCCCCGATTGCTGTTGAAACAGCAAAACACCCGTTGGCAGCTGTTTCTCCCCCAATCCACGAATTGGAAGAGCAATCGGAGATTGCTGTAGCTCCTCCCACCTATTACATAGAAATCATCCCGTGGGTTGTTGGTGGGGGTCTGACAGTTGTGGGCACACTGTGTGTGATGAAATACCTTTCGAAACAATCCACAACAGTGTTGAAGGCAGTTCCGAAGAAAGTTACGAAACACCAATCGCAATTGGATGCGCCCCATTTAAACATTGATCGTGATCCCTTTTATATGCAATAATTATAACAATGGCTGAAAACGATGGTAAAATATTCGTGATGATATCAGGTTTCAGTATCGGGTATGCTCAACTATGAAAGTCTTATGAAAGCCCACTCCCAAATTGGAATTTACTGTGAAAGACACCTGGCTCGTGGGTTTAGATGCAGCGGTCGCAGTTTGGACCCGAAACTATCTAATTAAAGCTGGAATTCTACCCGTTAATGTATGGAAATAATGGCTTCGATCGCAATGCTATTAGGTGGTGCTGTGGTGAACGCATTGGCTTTCAGCGGTAGCAACTATTTCTTCTCGAAACTGAAAAGCTCGGACGCGGATGAGGAGCGCAAGTGTCATGATTTAGCTGTAGAACAACTCAATAGCGCAAAGGAAGCATGGTCTAAAAAACGAACAACCCGTCTGGACTGGCTCAACGAAGATCTTCGTCGCGAGAATCACGCCATACAAACTTTCCGGAACGTTGACGAGTATGATTCGTCTGGCCCGAGATTCTCTCGAGACGTGGCGCGAGGACGAAAAAGCGGCCACACTTTTCGCAAAGTGGATGTTAGATTCCTCCAAGTTAAATTCCCCAGAATTCCCTCTACTGTTCCAACCCAAACGCGATTGGGGCTGCAGCGAAACTTCCAACAAAGGTTTATTATTAACGACGCAGTTACCGGACGATCTGATGAGGGCATGTTGGAGATTGTCCGATCTATTAGAATACTTCGCATACGATGTACACACGCAAACTTGATACCAAACTATCGGTTCGCCTAGCGTGAAAGCTATCAAACACGTACTACAGCCCCCGCGGCTACTGGAAGGGACTCGCGGCCATCAAGAACCTCGCGGTGGCGACCAAGGTTTCTGAAAACGCCACCAAGGAATGGCTCAAGAAGCAGGCCATCTGGCAGATCTATTTGCCCGCGCCGCGCAATATTCCGTGCCCGAAATTCGACGTGTCGGTGCCGAAACAAGTTCACCAAGCGGATCCTGTTTCTCCCTCACGATTGCGTCGGTCGCAAGACGTACAAGTACACACTGACAATCGTTGACGTAGCGAGTCGTTATAAGGGGGCTGAGCCGTTGGCCACTAAAGAGTCTAAGGAGGTGGCCGAGGCTCTTTCCCGAATATATAAGAGGAGTCCTCTCAAATGGCCGAATCTTCTCCAGGTCGATCCCGGCCGCGAGTTCATGGGCGCGGTCTCTCATCTATTGTCTAAAGACAATGTTTCTGTCAGACGTGGTCGCGTCAACATACACCGGGACCAGGGGATCGTGGAGCGGTTCAATCGAACCCTGGCTGAGAGGTTGTTCGGTCATCAATATGCCAAAGAGCTTATATACCCTCATACGCGATCGATCGATTAATTAAATCAGTAGAGAGGTTCTGTATGTATTCCATCTGGTAACACGCGTCTTTTATCGTAGTACGCCGAGAGTCCTAATATTTGTTGACAGTACGTTTTCATAACACCGTCTTTCATTTTAAATCCTTTATTTTGTGCTACATCTATAATGTGTTTTCCATCTTCTGTAGTTTCACTCAGTACTTGTTTATATTTATCCCAATTTAAATTGTTAGTTCTCTTGGACATTCCTTTCGCAGATTTTTTATTAATTAATTCTTTAGAATTAGTGGAATTGGATTTTTCTACGAAATAACACTTACTAGATAACGCTATCGCCCTATCTCCGCTAAATTCCATTTTGAAAAGTCCTGGCTCTCTTTCGCTCCATTTATCCCAAGCCAACCATTTCTTTTTTTCTTTTTCAAACTCGTCTAGTAAGTTAGGTCTAATCAATTCCTCTATTGTTTTTCCACTAACTCCTATATACATACTATCCGTGTCCATCTGTATTAATTCAAAGTCTTCTCTTTTTACTTATTTGTCTAGAAATTCGTAGTAAAATTCCAACATTCTCAATTTAGCTAGATATAAATGTCTCTCAGTTGCCTCTATCATTTTTCCACAACACGAGTTTCTAATATAATCTATAACACGATGAACTCCCGTTATTTCTAGGCCGTGTTTTAAATACCATTTCAACAGTGGCGTGTACAGCAGTACTTTAGTGGCCGACATAAATCCCACCAATTTTCTTTCATTTCCTCTAGTTCTGCCAGTATCTTCCAAATATTTTAACATGTGTGCGGGAACTTCATCAACATCTACTTCTCTGTTTATAAAAAGTGGAGACAATTCAGAAAACTTATCCACCAAGTTGCGGGGAACTTCTATATCCACCTCCGCAAACCCAAACCAGTCTCCGGATACAATCCTTTTACTAAACTTTTTAATAAGTTTAGGGTTATGTGGGTTATCTATATGATGTATAGTTTCTTTTCCACACGGCATATCTTTATTTAACGTAGATAAATATAACGCGTTTGCATCGTACCCCAAAACAGCCTTACAAGGTTTGGAACCCACTCTAATATTTGAAACACCGGCTTCTGCATATCGTGTAAATACTATTGATGGACCACCAACTAGAGCGTCTTTCATCATTTCGTATGTTTCTTCTTTTGGTGCATATAGAGCATCCTCTGGTATAATCGTCTTTGAAGATTGTTGTTCTTTAATGGTTCCTCTCAATAAATATTGTATAGCTACTCCAGGTAGTATTACCGCATCTTTGAAAATATCCACACCTCTGTGTTTATAAAATTCACACATTTTCTCCACCGCTTCTAGGAACGGTGCTACATCTAAATCGTTATAATATTTCAACCAATCTCTGAAGGTTTCCATATTTTCTTCTTTGAAAATTCTATGACATTTGCTTAATTCTGTTTCGTCTATTAACATTTTCCCAGATAGTTTGGAATACCAATTCTCTATATCCGATAGTCCTGGGTAATCCAGCTTGTCTGTAGAATCGAACCACTCGTAAGGAAAGAAAGATTTCTGTCCTTTACAATCGTAGGCTTTTATCCAACTATCGTAACTTACACCGGGTCCTAGGTAAAGTATTACATCAAGAAATCTAAACTCTGGAGTAAATAGAAATATTGTTGCGTTCGCCCTTTTTCCAACCATTACTTTCTTTGTTGTTGATGACAGTTCACCTACTAGATATTTATTTATTAAGTTTATATCGTACTTACTACTATTAAAACCGAGAACGGGCACTTGATCTATCCACTGCTCAATATAGGAAACTTGTTTTTTACGTAAATGTTCCGTATTAAATCCGTATCTTAACCATACTTCTTCTCTTATAGCTTTTCCCCTGACTTTCAAATCATCTACGAATTTTTCTATAAGTTTTGCGGGATCTTTATCACAAATATGAGTTACCGTTCCTGAGAAATTATCTCCTATACTAACGCTTACCGGAACGTGCTCAGCTTCGTACTCTAAACTATTACCAAGAGTTTCAAATTCTGGCTGGAGATATGCCTAAAATCATATACTATCTGATATGGATAAAGAGTAGTGTCGCAACCGATCTTTATATCTTTACCCGTTCTTTGAAATTCTCATTCCCACATAACTACTAGTTTGAATTCTTTGCTTCTAATAAATTTATCTCTTCTCATTGTGGATGCGCGTTCATCTTTTTTATGCTTTGCATGAATCTCACACCCGTGCCAGTAACAGCCGTGATATTGATATACGGTATTGGTTTCTGAACAGTATCCATCTACTGGAGCTCCTAAAATCCATCTTTCACCTCCGTGTCCACACTGTTCATGGTGAATGTGAATTCCCTCCTGCTTTTCCACAGAGTACATACAATCGATCGCACCATAACTGTTAGAACTTTTTGGGTAGAACGCTTTCTCGAACGACGAACGCGGGCGCTCTAAATAATTACCATCACATATTACTTTTGTCTCACCTTTCATACATTTTGGTCCGTGTCTCTTCATATTACTCGCTTTCGTGAATTTCTGTTTTCAATTATCGCAGGCGTAAATTTTAGATAGATTTTTAAGTTTTTTTTATCAGAAATGCGTGATTATTAAACAGTCCTATTGTCATTGGTTTATTACCTATTGCCTTATAGTGCGCTGGTACCTTTTTCAACCACCATACGTCACATTTGGTGGGTTGATATACTTCTATACCGATTTTAAAAAACTCTTCAACCTTTTTCAGATCTGAAAAAGGAATTGGTGAAACCACAGTACTACCGGTATATTGTTTACTAAGTTCTTTCGCCCTTCCTGTACATCTGTCAGGTCTGATCTTTTTATCAAGGTGCATAGCTAGACACCTGAACAGACAAAGGTCGTCATTATACTTATCTAAAGAATACATACCTTTTTTATTCTTCAACCATTCTGGAAGTTCTCCTCCTGCTGCTTCTTTGGATTGTAGTCCAAAATCTATTCCCCTACTGCCCTGTATTAGCTTTACAAAAACCTCTACCCATCTTACAAACTTCCACTTTGTATTTGGTCTGTCTATTTTATCAGACATTATTCGTGTTTGCTCCTTATCTGACAACCAATATTTTTAACGGTTTTCATTGATGATAATGGTTCGCTACCACCGAGATTTTGGTGAAATATTATAGTTATGGGTTTTCCATTTTTAGTTTACTCCATATGTTCTAGCTTGTAAGAATATGAATATCTTAAATACAAATTGGTTGTTATATACAGAGCGAGTTTATCAGACATGCGTTCAGACTCGTTAATGTCAATGTTTTTACGAAAGGATAATGTAACTACCCGTCTTCCATTTTCTACCTTTTCCAATGTTTCATCATGAGCCCCCAATATTTCTTTACCTTTTTCCACTATTGCGCGAACGATAGATTTTTTCTTATTATTTGGTATTGGGTGACCTATGCTTCTGGAATTGGTGCTTGAAGGTTTTATTACACTAGCCCTTAACCCCGCAATACTTTCTTTTTGAATTATGTTACCAACTTCCTCTGCTAGTGAGAGGTCTTTGAAGGCTCCTCGTTTGTTGTCTCGGATAAATCGCTTCATAAACGCCTCATTCTTTGTGGCGTTTATCAGTTTTGACAACCCCCTAACTCTCAACCGTTTACTATAAGTAATCCCTAGAGATTCGGCTCCTCTTCTCAAACTTTCTATTTCTGCTCTAGTTTCTGACGTTATCATATTTTCTGTATGTATAACCTATGAACTTTCTCTGTTCAATTGGACGTAAACAAAACATCGTGTAAATTTTCACGTCCAATTGAATATAAACATATACATATATATATAATGGAGTGTGTGACTTGTTGTAAAACGTTTAATTGTAAAGACTATCTACGAAGGCATCTATCGAGACGTAGAAAATTTCCTTGTGTCGCCCCGCAATTTCAATGCCCCTGGGGCCCGTTTCACTAAACTTCTTACGCTACGAACTTTATTACGTCTACGATACTTTTCGTACGAAGTTCTTGCGAACTTCTTACGTGCGTTTCACTAACATGTGCGTACGAAATTTCTTAAGTTACGAACTTCTTAAGAATTCTTCAGTATTGGAAATCCATCAAGCCCTTTGAATGTAAACATCCGGTCCGAATTTGACAACCAGACGACAGCTGTTAAATCAACTGCCTTAGTCCAGCAAGTTGAAAATCAGGAAAGTGAATTGGACTGACACTGAGTGTCCCATCTACGGCGCCCAGGGTGTTCGGAATCCTGGCCACACAATAAAAGGCTTTTTTTACAGTTGGCCAGGTCTTATTCCTCGGTTGGAAAACTGATGTTGTCCAGTCGATTATTGATGGCTGAGACAACATCATTAATACACCGAGAAATCGAACTCCTAGAGACACCGTGGATGTCGCCAGCCTCGGAGTAAAACTCACCCTTCGCTAGGCAGCGCAGGGTAACCAATGTCTGCAAAGTTTCAAGTGCTTGAGTCTTTAATGATGTCAAATGTGATTTTTATTTGCTTTAGTTTGTATTGTATACTATACGGGGCATGTAGTTGCCGAATTGGACATCTTTGTATATGCAATACATCTTGTGGCGTTTTACACATACCTCAAATAATTTGACATACCCATAAATACAACTTTGTGCAACGTCCTATAAATATATATTTGTTTCGATGTAAATATTCCGTTCTGATTTTGGGACCCCCCCCCCCCCCACCCCGAAATGCAGCAGGCGAACCAGTTGGCCAGGCATTATATGACCTTAACCTGTTGTATAGCTTTATGGCATAATAGTTATATCACGATGTTGTCTTATCTGTCTATAATGTATTGCACCACATTGTAATACTTTCTCTGTCATATTATTTGCTGTATGTGTCGAACGGTCGAAGTGATGAAACTGTAAGATGGCTGTACGTACAAAGATGGCGGAGATGGCAATTCGATGTACCATATAGTATACAGTAACAAAAAAATGATATGACAACACATTACATACATATTACTTTTGAAAATAATTTATTCGTGTTTTCATCCATTTCACCCCTACACCACACTACAATTATAGTGAATCACTCCTCCTTAAACGACATTATATCAGGCTGCATTTGCTGGCTAACTGATCAGAAGGTAAAATTATAGTGAGTAACTACTCCATAAGCCACGTTATATCATATGCTGGCCTAACTGATCAGCAGGTACAAGTATAGCGAGTCACTATTATATAAGCCACGCTATATCAGGCTGCATTTGCTGCACTAACTGATCAACAGCTACAAGTATAGTGAGTCACTACTCTATAAGCCACGTTAGGTTGCATTTGCTGGCTAACTGATAAGCAGCTAAAGCTAGATAATCCGGTCTGTCTACGCATTAGGGCCCCTATAAGTGATTTGAGAAACTTAAAAAAACTTCCAAAAAATAAACACACGAACAGACAGATGGACAGACCAACACTTAAAAACAAAATAAACAGACGAACGGACGTACGATCAGTAGTGAGGGTAATGTATTACTAAGTAATGCCGAAAATAAACGGACAGACAGACAGACGGAAGTATAGGGCGAAACCTATAGGGCGAAATATGCACGGCCGATTTTATGCCGATGTTATTCATGAAATACATGTGTGACAACTCTGAAGACAGCTCAGGCAATACGTTTTAATTGGTTAGAAGCATGTATGACATCAACAGATCTACACAGATTGATACAACCGGGGATTCTTCTATTAAACTTCGAGCACGCTAGCTACAACACTTCCGGTATCAACGACATTCACCTCAACCGCCCCGCACTCCCAATATTAAACATCACTTCAACCACACCGCACATCCTATATTAAACAGTCATTATTAATAGAGTTCCGGACAACGACTTCGTCACACTACTCTCCCCCCTAAATAAGACTCGCCTTTGAGTTATTATTTGTTTCTTACCAACCCCAAATTAAGTTACAACTTCATGAATGACTACTCAACTACTAAGTCTCACTCGCTCTCATCACTAGACCCACTATCACTCTCTGCCTCAACCTCATCAGTTACATAGTCTTGCAGCCATGGTGGTCGTCTCCGATTCCTCTGTGGTCTTCCCTCGTGTCGATTATCTATTTCCCCCTCTGGTGGAGGATCCTCGTCTATCCCCACTGGCACGTCTAAATCTCCTTCGGCTTCTGTATTCGCTGTTCCCTCCTCACTGCTAGAGTAGTTTACCTTCACTTCTCCGGGAGCTACAACCAGTTGCTCCGCCGGAGTGTTAGCAATGTCCCCATTATGTCTTTGTTCGAGGTTGCGATGGCTGGGAGCTACCACCGGTTGCTCCCTAGCCATTTCATTTACTTGTCTTCGTTCATCAGCCCGAGTGTTACTCTTGGTGAAAGGTTTTAGCCGGTTAAAGTGAACCACTTTGGCCTTTCTCCCACCTGCTTTTCGTATGTTGTATGTCACATCGGACATTTTATTGAGAACTGTGTATGGCCCGTCCCATGGACAGTTTAACTTACTGGTTCTTCCAACTTTAACTGCAGGGTTATGCAACCACACTTGGTCACCCTCCTGTATATCCGTTCCTGCCACCTTTGCGTCATAGGTGTCCTTCTGTCGCTTGTGGCTAGCCTCTAAATTCTCCCTCACCTTTGTAAAGGCCTTATGTAGGGATGTTCTTAGGTCTGACACATAATTGTCGTTATCTGATTCCACACCAGGAGGATCACCTACAAGAATATCTATTGGCAAGCGCAGTTCGTGGCCAAACATCAACATCGCCGGCGAAAATTTGGTGGACTCATGTTCACTCGATCGATACGCCATCATCACATGTGGAATGTGTCCGTCCGATTGCGGATGATATGGCGTTGTTCTGGTTTTCTTAATCGCGAGTAATATGCATACTGCTTTGAAGAGTTTTGATTCAAAATTAGAACCCTGATCTGTATGAATTAGCCGTGGAGCTCCGTATCTACAGATAAACTCATCGACCAGGACCGTGGCTACGGTTTTCGCCCGGTGGTTTGGCAGCGCATAAGCCTCCGTCCACTTGGTGAAGTAATCAGAGATCACTAAAATGTACCGATTCCCGTTTCCAGATGTTGGTAACGGTCCAAGAATATCGAGCGCTATTTTCTCCATAGGACTCCCGGCTCCATTCGACACCATAGGTGCTCTATTGTGTTTTATGGGACCTTTCCGGCTTCCACATTCTAGACATTCCTTGCAGAATATTTCTACATCTTGCCTCCATCCACACCAATAGAACCGCCCCTTTAGTTTTGCACTAAGCTTCGATATACCCAAATGTCCACCTCCAACTCCTTTGTGAAGTGATTCCAATACATCGTGCTGGAGACTGGATGGAACTACTAACTGGTTGATTGTTCCGTTCTCTCTACTTCGGTACAAGACTCTGTCTAGTAGGCAAAGTTGATCCCATTGGCCGATGTATCTCTTGGTTGCTCGGGAAGCGTCCTGCGGTATATGTGGTTTCGTAACATGATCTTGCTTCCACATGTATACATTCCTTAGATCCGCATCACGTTCTTGCTCCAACTGTATGTCGTCCATAGTTAAGGTGTCTGTCCAGTTTGGTAGCTCTATTTCGGTAGTCGCCCCTTCATTCACTGCACATACAGGCGCATGCTCATCCTGGGGCCTACGCGACATAGCATCAGCATTACCATGTGACTTTCCGTCCCTATGTACAATCTTCATGTCATATTCAGACAATATTGATTGCCACCTAGCTACTTGGCCGTCTGGGTTCTTAAAGTTCCACAGCCACACAAGCGCTTTGTGATCTGTGCGAACAATAAACTCTCTACCCAACAGATAGTGCCTAAAGTGACGAACTGCATCAACTAATGCGAGTAACTCTTTTCGTGTCACACAATAGTTCCTTTCTGATTTGGAGAGTGTTCGACTACTGTAGCTTATCACCTTTTCTTGGCTATTCTGCTCTTGAGATAGAACAGCACCAATTGCACTGTTGCTCGCGTCTGTGTCTAATACAAACCTACCCTCTGCCCTCGGATACGACAAGATGGGAGCCGAAACCAACCTCTTCTTTAGCTCGTTAAATGACTGCTCATGCTCAGCTGACCAGATGAATGGTGACTGTTTCTGTAGTAGTTTATTCAGTGGAGTGGCTACTTTCGAGAAGTTTTTGATAAATTTCCTGTAATATGTAGCGAGTCCCAGAAATTGTCTCAGTTCGTTAACATCTCTAGGTCGAGGCCACTCATTCACCGCTGTAACTTTCTGGGGGTCTGTTTCTACACCTTCTTCAGAAACCAAATGTCCTAAGCATGACACTTTGCTTTGAACAAATTGACATTTGCTTGGTTTCATTTTTAACCCTGCCTGTTGAAACCTATCAAACACCATTTTCAGAGACTTTAGGTGGTCGCTAAATGTCTTACTATAGACAATGACATCATCTAAATAGATAAGACAAATTTCCCACTGTAATCCAGCCAGTGTTGCCTCCATCAGTCGCTGGAAGGTACTGGGTGCTCCTGATAACCCAAATGGCATCACCAGAAACTCGTATAGCTTTCCTTGAGGAGATACAAATGCAGACTTCTCACGGTCATTTTCGTCTAACTCCACTTGCCAATAACCACTGGCTAGATCAAGTGTTGTGAAGTATTTCGCCCCTGACAACGAATCAAATGTTTCGTCAATGCGAGGAATTGGATAGGCGTCCTTTTTGGTTACGTCATTCACTTTTCGGAAGTCTACGCAGAAACGAGTAGATCCATCTGTTTTCTTTACCAACACAATTGGTGACCTCCATGGGCTGCTTGATGGTTGAATGATGTTATTCCCCAACATTTCATCTATTTGATTCTTTACTTCATCTTTCATGTGAAGGGGCACGCGCCGGATTGGTTGTTTAACCGGTTCTGAGTCGCCTGTTTTTATCGGGTGCTTCACTGCCGTGGTCCTCCCCAGGTCACTGGGAGCCATAGAAAAAGAATTTCCATACTGAAGGATCAAGTCGACCAGCTGTTGCTTCTGTTGAACATTTACATTTGATCCATCCAGCATCATTTCAATCCATTTTGTTGAACCGTTCGCCTGTGAGTCAGATAGGGAGCTACCACCTGCTGCACCCATATCTGTCGCGCACACCCCATAGGAGCTACTACCTGTTGCTCCCTCTGGTGGTGAGGCTTCTTCCATATATACATCTACATCTTCAACATTGGTAAAGGTTCCGATGTTTGTGTTTTTGTAGAGCATTATGTCATTCGGCGATAGATTAATAAGTCTGATTGGGATTTTCTTGTTCACTGGGTCGGCTATCACCCTTGCAACTAGTATCTCGCTTTCTTTGCTTCGCTGTTTCGGCTCAAATATTCCCATGCCCTCGCAACGATGGAATCCCCTCCCTTTATTCTGTAACTTCGCAGTCACAACTAATTCATGCCGTCCTGGAATGAACACTGTCTCCGCCACTGCTACTCGACACACACTCAAGTTTCCTTTTTGCGACTGCAATGTTGTTGAAGAATTCTGAACTAACAATTTCATTGAGTTGAAGTCCACGGTAACCCTATTTCGTTGCAGAAAATCAGTTCCTAGCAAACAGTCGTGAGCCAGGTCTTTTGCTATGAGAACATCCTGTTGAAAGGTATTGTTTTCTATTTGTATACTCATTGTTACGCAACCCAATATGTTTAATGGCTCATTATTTGCCGATACCACCAATTCAAGGAATGGACGTGGTTTATTGAAACATCCTCCCATTTTAACACTTTTGTCATAGAACTCCTTGCTCAACAATGTGAATACAGACCCTGTGTCCACTAGGCATTTGACACTCACCCCTCCAACCTTACCCAAGCAAAATATTGACAGACCGATCGCTGCACAACTTTCCTGGTCGTCTGAGCCACAATTATTAGGCCTTGTTTCATTTGTAGCTGGAATCCGACCTTCAATGCCAGCTACATTCCGTTTCCCGATTTGTTCTTGTTGCTGTTTGGACATTCAAACTGTCTGTGACCTTGACCTCCACAACCCCAACACGACATATTCGGACATTCCCTTTTGACATGTCCCACTTGACCGCATTCCCAGCAGGAGTTATCTCTTCTTTCCATAGGTCTACCACGCCCCATTGGTCGGCCTCTCCCAACATTTGATCCACCTCTAGCAAACCCTCTCCCATATCCCCCTCTCTCAGATCCTCCTCTCTCAGACTTCATTAGCGTAATCATCTCCTTCATCATGCCCAGTAATTCATCTCTGCCTCCAGAGTCTGTTTCTACATGTCTTTGGCTGGGGGAGTGACCACCTGCCGCCCCGCCCCAGCCACCTGTTGCTGCCGTTAATGTACCACTTGTGCTCTCTACATTTTCCCATTCGATGGCTGCTCGAATCGTACCATCCAATGTCTTTGGTAAATGATGGCGCAATTCTAGCACGAGTTTTCCATTGTCTAGTGGACGTATAAATTGGTCTCGTGCCAACTCGTCTCTAACCTTGCTGGCTACATCGGCATATGCCTTGCCAGCCAGAACTCGTATTGCATTACCAAGAGTTGGCAGCGTTTCACCTACCTGCCTATGTCTAGCTAAAAATTGAGCTTTATACAACTCTTGGTCTTTTGTACTACGAAATCGAACGGCCAGTGCCTCGGTAAGCAGTGAAAAATCACTTTTCACATCTGCATCCATATCCATAAGTATGCGCTGCGCCATACCTTTCATCCTTACAGCCAGAAATTTTAACTGAAGTGCTTCGTCCCACCCATTGATATCTGCACAGTCAGTAAAGTTTTGATACCAACACTCCCAATCTTCATCTCCTCCACCATTGAAACAGTCAGGCATAACAATGGGCTTTGGGGTTTTAGCCCCAACTAGTACATCCCCCTCTTCATCCATGACTTACTACTTTAGTCCGTCTTTCTACGTTTAAAATCCCAGACTGATGATTTCTCTGATGTGATGCTCTCGTTACTGGACGTAGTCTCGCTATCACTACTTGTATGGCTGGTCTCGTCGTTATCAACAGCTACATGTATTGCGCGACACTCATCATATAAAGTATACTTTCGCTCTATCGTTATACAATGCAACAGGTCACGGAACCACCTGTGTTTCAAGTCTGAAACTGCATGCAGACCATCATACAATTTAGTAAAGTTATTTCTAATAACAGTCCGCGATCGTTTTGCTGAGCGATTACGTTTTCTCTTCGACAGTTTGGTTATATATCGGTGCCATGAAACCGTTCTGCAACCTTTACGATGTCCAGGTTGGCGCACCGAGTTTTCAAATTTTAAACGCGCGTTTAATGTTTTCACCTGCCCATCTAGTTCTTTTTGCAAGTCGCCGATTTCAACTGGCGAAAATTTTGATTTGCGAAGTTGATTGGATTGTATGCGCGTCTGTATGTTTTTGTAAATTGATAATGTTGGTACCGTCACAAACCCGACTAATGCTTTCGGCCTAATAACTTTTATTTTCTGCTTGAAGTCTCTTAATTCTGCGTATACACTATCGCCCGTAACACCGGCATATGTAATTTCTCGACCACCAGGATGTGAAACAAATTTTGTAAAATTATTAATACCACATGCTATTTTCACTATGAGAATATTGTCTTTACGGACATTCCGAATCGCTTCTAATGTAGGTTGGATCAAGTCTGATACGCAAGCTCCTCTTTGAATTACAAATTTTAATCGTAAATCGGTGGGTGCTGAATATCTCTGAAACCCAGCTAAACGTGAATCACCCACTATAATACCATCGATATCCGACATACAGTGTGCGTATGAAATAGGCAACGTTAGAATGACTAGCCTAAAATGTCATCACCGATCATAAATTATAAACAATTAACAAGTCAACAACACAGCAGATACTGTTTTATCACCTGCAATAATTTATTCTGATAATTTCACTGGACGTAATTCGGACCCGTGTCATTCGTTATTGTTGTTGTTGTGGGGCGAAACATATGGGGACGAATCGGCCGTGTTTAGTTTTTGACGATTTTTACCGCTGCCACCAATGTGACAACTCTGAAGACAGCTCAGGCAATACGTTTTAATTGGTTAGAAGCATGTATGACATCAACAGATCTACACAGATTGATACAACCGGGGATTCTTCTATTAAACTTAGAGCACGCTAGCTACAACACTTCCGGCATTCACCTCAACCGCCCCGCACTCCCAATATTAAACATCACTTCAACCACACCGCACATCCTATATTAAACAGTCATTATTAATAGAGTTCCGGACAACGACTTCGTCACACATGTATGGCGGCCGTGACACTTGCGCTAAAAATCTTCGTACGACAGCACAATACCTATCGCAGACTTACGAGGAAAGTTACGAACTTCGCAAGAAAGTTCGCAGGAAATTGACGTTAGTGAAACGGTAAAATGCGCCTAAGAAGTTCGTACGATAATTTCTTATCGTAAGAAGTTTAATGAAACGGGCCCCAGATGCCCTTGTAAATTCGTTAGTGCCCAAACTCTTTGTAGACATAAGCAACTACGCTGCCCTGTAGCTAAAGGTGAACGGGGTAGACTAGAGCTGGTAGAATTAGTTGCTGATCTGCGAAATAAATTAGCTATATTGGAGGAGAAAAATGGGGTGTTGGAATATAAACTATCACTCGCGGCACATTGAAATTGCATTAATTATTTCAAAATTATTTTCTCCAAAATTCATAAATTTGCTGTCGGATACAATTTTCTCGTTAACCAATTTTTGGATTTTTCTGGAGTGGTGGGGGTAGTATAGAGGGTTGGAAATTATACCACCGTAGGTGGTATCATTTTGACTCCCTCTATACTACTAATGGTCATATGCCCGATTTACAGTGGAACATCTCTAAACCGGACACGATGGGGACCTCCCAGGGTGTCCGGTTTATAGAGGTTCCACTGGGGACCTACCAGGGTGTCCAGTATAGAGAGATTCCACTGTATTCTCTGTGCTGTGTGCACCCCTGTGACATGTGATTGGAGAAATGGGGTTTATGGCATTTGTTGACAGTCTAGCAACCGGTCTATATCTCTAATGTTTGTATGACGTGTTTCACTGATATATGGCTAACAGAGTAAACTCTGATCTAGATCTACACTGCAGGCCCGTACGCAGGATTTTCTATTGGGGGTGCGTCAGGGGCGAGCCCCACGTATAAACATATCTCTTCTTTTGATCTTTGCGTTTTTTCAGAAAGAAAAATAATCCGAGATTCGATTTTCTACCGTCAGTCTTAATATAAAGGCGTAAATGAACATTTTGATTTTTTATTAAACGAAAACAAACTAAATATGGAGTAAGAAATCCATCGAAAACGACTGCTCTATCGATCTGCTCTCCCTTTGGCGCCTCTAGAAGAATGCGAATGGTTCCCAAATATTCGCTGTCATTGCTACGCCGCGCTTCGTGCGTGGAACCCATAGTTTATGACCCGGTCACGAAGCCAATTCTTTTGAGATTTGAAAACACCAAACGGGACAGTTTGTGGCATTTTTCGCTCATATTTTGATGAGCGAAGAATATTTATGGAAAAATAAACAACAAAGACTGGTTTTGAGTGTACAATTTGTTACTTTTATTGATCAATTCGGGGTTTTATTGTGTTTAGTGAGGAATACAATTCGCAATCGGTAGACGCTTGCAAAATGTGTATTCATTGGACGCGAGGCGCCGGAGGGGAATCGCAATTCCTGTATGTCCGACGGTCTTGGCAGGTCATATAATATATGTGACCAGGCAAGCTAGCTAATCAAAAGCCGAGAAACTTATCTGCGGTATGACAATAGCTGGTAAAGTTTGATGTATTTATAGCTTAACCCTTACACCTCTATGTTTAGTTGTCTGCTGTTTATTTTCTATTTTTATGCCACCGGGTTTCGAAGATGGTGGCATCCGCGTTCGACAGACGCATTTCTTGTTAATTTTTATCATCAAAAACGAACTGTGACAGCACTTTAGAATAATTTACAATATGCTTTGACAACACTTCAGAATCATTCCCATTGGAAATGATTCTGAAGTGCTGTCAAACTATGTTTTTATTGAGAAATAATGCAATATATAAAAGCAACAGCAGACGACAATAGTTGTGAGTAACGGTCTAAGAGTTAATCAAAATACATGTACTATTAGTCAGTGCAGACTGGCGTAAATATGCGGGAATTATGGACTCGGTGAAAAACATGGAAATCTGGAGCAGAATCTACGAACAAAATAATTCGATTGGAAAGGATTCTAAAGTGTTGTCAAAACATGTTTTTGACGAGAAATTGGAAAATAACAAATAAATAGCCGTCGACAAATTTTAATTCAACGTTTTAAGGGTTAAATCCAACTATTGATTATTCTGTAAATATAAGTGGCTGTGACTGAAGACCAGCATGTGCCTCCTCACAGTCTGATCAGGATCTGGGGGCTGTTTCAATGAACTTTGTACGACAAAGATGTTCGTAAGTGCAAAATTATGATAGTCTATAAATTTCACATTAACAATGTTATCGTGTAAACAATTATTGGATTTACATTTATTGAGCATGCAGCCTATGTTCAATAAATGTAAATCCATCAATTGAAATTTCAATAATACACTTATTTAATTCTTATAAAGAACATGTTGTGCATACTGAGTGGGCATGTACCTTTAAACCCCCTTTATTATGCTACATGGAGCGATATAAAACACGCAAAAAATAATTAGAGCTAGCATTAAATAGTTATACCTAGCTCCATATCATTTGAAGAGCTCTTTAAATCATTTGGAGCTAGCTCTAAATATGTAATGCTAGAGCTGGCAATACTTATTTGAGTTTATGTAGATTCGACGTTCAAGGAAGGCAAAATCTACATAAACTCAAATAATAAAATGCTACCTCTAATTATTTATAGCTAGCATTAATTATTGAAGTTCATGTATATTTGCGTTCCATACGGATGAGAGCCTGCGATATTTTTGAGGTAACCACACACATCCCCGGGGTTACACCCTGCCCACAGTTTCAGTAGAGAACACCTCGCTGCGTTTTATCTTCATGTGTTTTACTCATTTATCCATACTTATAATGCATGTATGTAAGTTCACCGACATGTATAAGTTATTGTTCACATATTGGATTTTTAAGGAATTAAATGCGAGGGAACGCTAGCGACCTCAGCATTTAGTTCCTGACAAATATAACATGTGAACAATAACATACTTATAGTTCAGCCACGTGTATACTGTAATGTCCCTTCCGATTACTGATTTTCCATTTCCTGTGGAACAGTTGATAATTTTTCGTAATAAAATTAATATTAGACCAAATTTCACGAAATGAAAAGAAGGCGCATTCTCATATTATCGACAAAATATTGTTTTTGCATTCTTTATATGGCCGTACAATTTGGGCAGGTTTCGTGAAACAGACAGTAACATTACTGCTGGTAGTAACGCTATTGTGGAGATAGAACGGCGCGTGTTGATCTTGGTCTACGCTGGTCGCAAAACGTCACAAGATCCCGTTTCTCAGTCGGAGGCCCATCGATTGTCCGACACAAGAAAAGGGGCTTATGCAACTTCTGATCAGGGTTGCTCACAGATCACAGATGCAAATTAAATAAGACCGTGCTATTCAAATCAAATCAATTTTATTGGCATTAAACTAAAACACAAAATATGCTTTTAGCGTAATAAATAATTTAAACCTGTACCGATGAAGTGTGAGGCTGAACGACAGATAGTCTAGGGAACGTGTTACATGAAGATTCAGATCTTCCTTGTGTTAATCGTTTTACTGGTCCATGAGTTAATCGGAGCACTGCGCCAAAACTTTCAATTGCCTCCTCTTTCCACATCTGACGACAACGATTAAAACAAGGGAACATATAACAGGGAGTATAAAAACAGCGTTGTTTATTTAATTATTGACGTATGTACATGTATATTTAATTCACATATCAACATTGGTCCGTTACTTCAACCCGTGGTTTTGATTAGCATAAAAGTTGGAGTACATGTGATGATCAGTATCTACATTGACCACACAATCAATAAGGGCCGTTTTATCAGCCGCCAACCCGTCCGTATGTATTGTACATGTAGTCATATCAAGCATACACATATATATGTGGTATATACAAGTTTATCTGAATGTAATCCAGAATTGGGTTTACCAACACCATCATTATTATTAGAGATGTTCCATAATTCCATATTTACACATAGTTCATCTACCAACATAATATGTTCTGTTCTGTATCACACTATACTATATAGAGTGTGTTGCGAAATAAATACGGCATACTTTATTAGCACAATTAATTAATCCAATTAGATACACAATCTGATTATCCACACAATCATTCGATTTTCTGATAAGTTAACGCGTTGTTTTCACTAAATGATTATATATCACTCAAATAGCTTCGCTGTTAGTTAAGACGCGCGTGCAATCCGGCCGTGGGGAGGGGGTGGGGGCAGTACCGGATCGTGTGCGCCCCGCCGTCGCCCGACACCCCGCACAGCGGGCACATGTATTTCCTCAGGATCGGACAACAGATTCGGCCCCGGGCGTCCTTGAGAACGTGGCGTTCGTAGACGTTCGCCCGCTCGCCGTTATTCTTACAGAACATGCACACCTTCTTCGCCTTCTTGTTCTTCCTGCGCTGCTTCATCTTCAGATACTCCAACAAAACGGGGTTGTGTTCAATGGTGAGCGAGTCGGCGGCGGCGCGCTCCCGGAGTTCACTCTGGTACATGTCCAGTTCGTCCAACTCGACGTCGACGCCGTTCGTCAAGAAGTCTTCATGGGCGTCACTTCTCATCATCTCGAGCTGGTCGTCCGCCGTCAGTCCGTGATCGAACAGCAGGTTCGAGGTGACGTGCAAAGACGACTCACTGCCGGTGTCGGACACGTAACTACCGCAGGTTGGAGCCTCCATCAACTTGGCCAGGTCGCCGAGCAAGTCGGTTTTCATCCAGAAGCCGCAGGTATCCATAGTAACGAACTGGGTAAGCATGCAACGTAATAAATGATGTAGTATCAACTATAAGCGTATTAAATTTGTAATTGTTCGCTGTTTTTAATCCACGTCGGAAGAATTATTTTCAGAATGGCCAATCAGGATTACCGGCCAATCAGAGCGGCAATATATGTTTGTCCACGGTGATTGGACCACTGCGCGCTTGGGTGGAGCGTGTGTGCATCCTGCCATGTTATTGGTTGGGGAAGGCGTGAGTATCAAATCCCCAAGATTCGACCAATTATGACCGACCAAGGCAGTGTCGCCTTTGTCACATGTGCAGTTCCAGACAGCGTAGTCTGATCTAGATCTACACTGTTCGTTGTCCTGCTGAGAACTATCGTGATACGCTCCGCTGAATAACTCCAGGGCAGATCCTGTCGTTATCCGATCATTGACTACCCTGGTACCCGTAACTGGCACCCGTAACAACAATCACACAGACTGGCGGCCGGCTGAGTAGAGCGACATTACGACGTGTATGACTGTGACGTAGTCGCCATTCTTCCATTGCATCAGCATAGTTTGTACTCCACACTAGTCGCCATTTAGTGAATCTCTCGTGTTGGTTATATCGCTGAATAACACGCTTAAATCATTGATTGTGGATACTGACCAGGATATACACTGGCCACATGTGCCCTTATGACCTTTTGAATACACGACTGTGTAGTTATTTCTTTCTGTTTTGAAATGATGAGTCACGATTATGCAAATTAGCCGAGACGAAAACAATAGATACAGTTGTAGATATATAATGTTCTTAGGAAACTCGTAAACTATTACGCAAATTTAATGAGAATTATTCCAAACAACTCGTATATATTCAAATTTAAACTAAAGCATCAGCTTTATGTAATGTATGCAACAATTTGTTCAAGTAAACACGTGTTCTGGGAAGGTACCCACACACTATCATTTTGGTCACGTAGTATACACTTTCTATTGTACGTGACTCGTATAAATATAGAACAATATAACATAGACCGGTACAAATCGCTACAGATAGTAGAAATCCAATATGGCTGCTAATATTTCCACATATATATCTGCTGTCAAATGCTTTTGGTGCTCATCATTACATTCGTAGTCTCGTTGAGTTCATGCATGAAACGTGAATTACATGCCTTTAATAAAATAACTAAGATAACCATTGAGTGATTTCAATCAATAAACATGTGAGAAATCCAATATGGTCCCAAACATGTCACAATTTTATAAATGTTCTCGTGTTATTTGTTGCATTCACAGTATCATAGTGAAAATGACATATATAATGTACCTAATATGGCATTCTATGGCAAATATTCAACATGTTCATAACGGCTGAGTTTGGTGAATAATACTATATTTGATGTTCTTAAACATTGAGTATATTAGCAGAATTTTCAGTTATGTAAATAGTGTTTGCCGTCTGTCAACAGCTAAGGTCATTGTAGGCTGGGGTAACGGGATCAAATACCTTATTCCACCTATATAGTCCTAAAATTAGAACTGAATGTTTACAGGAAAATATTTATATATTCAGCCCTGAAATTAGAATAACTTGGTCTGCTGCCAGGTCATCCCCATCCCAGTCACTTAGCTCCAAACCACTGACAATAATAGGATTAATACTAATCCTGCTACATTTACAATGGGTATCTGTCAAGTAACTAGAGAGCCAACAAAGTATCTGACGACCACCGAAACCAACGATATTTGGATTCCGGATGAAACACATCGTTAAATTATTATTCACATGCTCCCAACCTACCACCCTTAGCAGACGATTCAGACTTGTCATAACATCATATAACGAAAATACATGTATTACCCTAACATGTTGCAATTAGATTTGTACATGTACTTTCTGGACACCATTTGTACACATAACGGTGATAATAGCCTGATGCAGTAACTAAATAAGTTTTGGTTTTGTTTAATCCAGATTATTGGTGATTGACACATATGTGATAAATTCCGCATTGGAACAGAGTCTTTATGAGTTCAACATACTGTACCAACAACAAACTGGTAATATGTGTTATGCGTATTTTACTCATTTAGCATTTGGAAGATGGGCATTTGTCTATATGGATTTGCTTAACTTAAAACTGAAGAAGTATATAACTACATTGGCAGTTTTTATGTGGTGTCAGATACTTATGCCAACCGAAGAGATAACTTAACCCATGTTAAGAGATTGAATGCTAATCTACAAACAGTTGTTGACCCCTCCGTGCTTGCTGATAAAACTGTATTCTTAAAACGGTGACCATTTTGAAATACAAATCTATATAAACAACAATCTAATTGCATTACGTGACATACTGATACAGGTTGCAATGAAACATTTCATTTACTGCATGAATCTGTAGATAATAATCCATTTAACCAACGAAATTGCTTGTGTTCAATTTAAAATAACACAAAATGTATTGTTCTGGCGGCAATTTTTTAAAATGGCAGACACATCTGTTGTTAATTCTCCGGGTAGGACGGGAAAACATTCATTTGAGCCACTATCACTTAAACAGCCTAATATTGGTAGCACACAATGTGTGTTACAATGGAACATAACACATGGGTGATTTACTCAGTAAATTGCGAACAGTGTAGCCCCTGGTAAGACTGTGTGGATGCGCCGGCTCGTCTGGAGCTAGACAGGTCGCAAAATGATAGGTGTACATTTCCTCACAAGTATACTGGTTAGTGATTGGTGCTTTAATCGAATTGTTCAACCGCAAAGTCACCAAAGGTAATGTCAGTATTGATATTGAAGTATCGCTAATTGATTATTAATTGTCTAACAAACTAATCAACAAAATCACGTGCCTCGGAAGAAATAAGTCCCAACTTGGTCAGGATCTGACAAAACCGGGTTAAATCAAGTTTTGACCAGCGTTTGTATTGTATGTAGGTCAGGCCTCCTTGCAATATGTAGCACTGGTTATTTTGGGTGCGCAACAGCAGTGACATTTGATATATCAGATTTCGATCATTTTAATACATGACGCAATATACAAATATATACATACATGTGCGAGCATTAATGCATTAATACATACATACGTGCATGGAAGAATACTTTATTTGACGCAAACTACACAGTCTATAAAACATATTAAACGATTGTAATTATTCAAACTTATGTGTCATGAAATAATATAACGTGTTGTAAAGGCGCGCGATTATAAATATGTCCCATCACGCATCTCGTTCTCATGACCGAAGTCGGGAAGTGAGATCAGCCGATGCTGAGCTGTGCGCATACATACATGTGTTTAGATACCCGGATATGGAAGGTGTTCAAGCCGATTCCTACCCTTAAATGTAAGCCGAAACTAAACGAAATTGTTTAGATATTTTAACTGCGTCTGCCATTGCGCGTACATGTGATGTGACTATCACAATTAATACAGAGTTGATATGGTTGCAACATATGGATATATCCATACAGTGGAACCTCTCTGAACCGAACACCATGAAAACATATGCGATCTTATTGTTGATGGCTTTCTTGGTCATTTATCTCGGATGTTAATGTGTGTTTTAGAACGTTCAAATGCCTGATTTACAGTGGAACATCTCTAAACTGGACATCCTGGGAACCTCCGAGGGTCCCTCCCAGGGTGTCAAGTGTATAGAGGTTTCACTGTATATTGAAAAGCTATTATCTTAATTTATATTTAGACATGTGTCAGGAGTATGTGATACATGGTTAATCAGTCCTTTTATGAAAATTGTTTTTATTTTTATTATTATTACAGAACTGGCAATAACGCCATTTTAAACTTCATTTTATGTTGTAGCAAAATATATTGCATAATGTGTCTCATAGTTATTTTGGGAATGGTAATTGTACGATGCCTGCCTGCGTGCCTCTGCCTGCCTGTCTCTCTGTCATTCCGTTTGTGAAAGCTTTTGAAAAATTCACTTTGCATATGTTTGAACAGCATTCCTGTCATGTATAGTTTATATATAGCTAGCATTTTATGTGGGAATGTGTTTAAACACGACAACGACAACATGTAAATATCTGGTGAGAATAATGCGTGATGGTCAATTGAAGAAGGTTTAATATGTATATGTTTTGGTAAAGAGTACATGTGTATGTGTGTGTGTGACGATGTTTATTGTTTTACGAGGTATTGTTTAAAAAGGTTATTTTAGGTTAAAACTAATGTAGTGTAGTAAGTCTTTGTTGCCTCCCATAGCAGTGTTAGACATTTAAATATAACGGACATAAGTATATGATACTGTACAGACATTAAATTAAATAATAATAATATGTACAGTATATACAATAGATACAAGATGAAATTCATTAAGCCAAGCGCGTGTCGCCTACGGCCACCGCCTTTACCCACAACTGAACCATGTTCCCATTACACATCCGGCCGACGTCGGCTCCCATGGAGACGATTTTCATGCGATGCGAACGTGTGTCAACAAAGTTACATTGCATGTGTTGTTATAAAAATGAATTAGTTTGCTAGAATAATTATGAAGCGTGTTAGGAGTATATTGTTCTATATTTAGACGAGTCACGTACAATAGAAAGTGTATACTACGTTACCAAACTGATAGTGTATGGGTACATGCACCTTCCCAGAACACGTGTTTACTTGAATCAATTGTTACAAAAGGCCATTAGGGCACATGTGGCCAGTGTATACCAATATATAACCAACATGAGTTTCAGTAAATGGCCACTAGTGTGGACTCGGTACAGACTGTGCCGATGCAATGGAAGAATGGCGACTACGTCATACACTTCGTAATGTCGCTCTACTCAGCCGGCCGCCAGTCTGTCTTAGTGTGATTGTTGTTACGGGTGCCAGTTACGGGTACCAGGGTAGCCAATGATCGGATAACACGGCAGGATCTGCCCTGGAGTTATTCATCTGAGCGTATCACGATAGTTCTCAGCCGGACAACGAACAGTGTAGATCTAGATCAGACTACGCTGTCTGGAACTGCACAGGTGACAAAGGCGACACTGCCATGGTCGGTCACAATTGGTCGAATATAGATATTTGATATTCACGCCTTCCCTAACCAATAACATGGCAAGATGCACACACGCTCCACCCACGCGCGCAGTGGTCCAATCACCGTGGGCAAACACCTATTGCTAATTGGCCGCTCTGATTGGCCGGTAATCCTGATTGGTCATGATGAAAAATAATTATTCCGACGTGGATTAAAAACAGCGAAAAATTTCAAATTTAATAAAGTTGTCTTACGCTTTTAGTTGACACTACATCATTTATTACGTTGCACGTTTACCCAGTTCGTTACTATGGATACCTGCGTCTTCTGGATGAAAACCGACTTGCTCGGCGACCTGGCCAAGTTGATGGAGGCTCCAACCTGCGGCAGTTACGTGTCAGACACAGGCAGTGAGTCGTCTGTGCACGTCACCCCGAACCTGCTGTTCGACCACGGACTGACGGCGGACGACCCTCTCGAGATGATGAGAAGTGACGCCCATGAAGACTTCTTGACGAACGGCGTCGACGTCGAGTTGGACGAACTGGACATGTACCAGAGTGAACTCCGGGAGCGCGCCGCCGCCGACTCGCTCACCATTGAACACAACCCCGTGTCGCTGGAGTACCTGAATATGAAGCAGCGCAGGAAGAACAAGAAGGCGAAGAAGGTGTGCGGGTTCTGTAAGAATAACGGCGAGCGGGCAGACGTCTACGAGGGCCACTTTCTCAAGGACGCCCGGGGCCGAATCTGTTGTCCGATCCTGAGGAAATACACGTGCCCGCTGTGCGGGGTGTCGGGCGACGGGGCGCACACGATCCGGTACTGCCCGCGGGGCGAGGCCGACAGGACCAGGCGACTACGGGCAGTCAACGGGCTTCAGTCGTAGACGAGGGGGCAGTTACCCACCGATACTGTGGACTTACAGGAATATAGACGGCGAATTAACCAACCGTTATTTGAGTGACATGGAATCATTTAGTGAAAACAACGTGTTAACTTATTATCCGAAATCGGAACTATTGAGTGCTTTGTGTGGATAATCAGATTGTGTACCAAATTGGACTATCTCTAATAATAATGTTGGTGTTGGTAAACCCAATTCTGGATTACATTCAACCTGTGATAAACTTGTATATACCTACATATGTTTGTATTTGCATGCTTGATATGACTACATGTATAATACATACGGACGGGTCGGCGGCTGATAACCCTTATGGCTTGTGTGATCAATGTAGATACTGATAATCACATGTACTCCTACAACGTTTATACTAATCAAAACCACGGGTTGAAGTAACGGACCAGGGTTTATATGTGAATTAAATATACATATATACATGTACTATATTATAGGTATTAATACAAAAATAGCACTGTTTTTGCACTCCCTGTTATATTTAGTTCATAGTATATATAGTACAAAAACAGTGTTGAATGTTATTTAATTATTAAACAGTATTACCAGTAAGTATATTTAATGCACCGTATACATTGGTTCGTTACTTCAGGGACGTAGCTTACTGAATGCGTGTCTACAACTGATACTTTGCTATGCACGACACCCACGTCCCGATTCCCAAAGCCAATGTCACTTAGTTGTCGCGTTCACCTTCGTTGAAAGGTCATTGTGTTTAAGATATATTTGTCTTTTTTCAGTATAAATTTTTTTAAACACCGTGTCACAGTTTGATAATATGTGACCACAGTATGTTCCTACAGATGATGCTTCGCCACTCTTGCACCCCACCACGTTTGTGCACCCAGGGTCAAGGTCACTGGGGACTTATGTTTCATTGTATTATATAGCTGCCAGTGAGGGGATTACCTTTGTGACAATGATGCCCTTGTTATACTTTTAATTCCAAACGAAAGTATACGTTAATGGTGCATGCCCACTCAGTAGGCAGAACATATTCTTTATATCTGAGACATATTCTGGCAAAATAAATATTCATTCACCATTACCCCAATTATTGATTGGCATTATTATACATTTTATATTAGACGTAAATTTCCACACTGATATCAGGGCCGTGACTGGAGAAATAGGACTTATGGGTTTTGCGACCTGTGTAGATCCAGATCAGCATGTGCATCCGCACAGTCTGATCCGGATATGCACTGTTCGCCATTCCAGCAACACCCGTCATTTTTCTGATAAGCAATATAGGTCATTATCAGACTGTAGGCGCATGCTATTTGATCAAGAGCTACCCTGGTCATAAATACATAAGCCCCATTTCTACAGTCACAGCCACAGCTAACATGTTATAACAACAGCAGGGCGTACCAGTTCTCATCAGGAAATCAAGACGTTTTATTGGACGAGGCTGAGCTGTGCTGTGCTCAGTCTCGGCCGATAGGACTGCCGGTTTTCGATTAGAAATTCGGAATTCGTGTGGGTATTGCGGCCAGTGTAGACACAGATCAACATGCACATCCGCACATTCTGATCTGAGACTGCATTGTTCATCAGTCAGTCAGCGAAACACGGAGTCACGTGTCTACATCCGTATCACGATGGGGAATCCACTGTCTGATCAGGAGCTACACTAGCGACACTACCATAGACCATACTCCCCCAGTCGCCACAGTGGTATATCTCACCAGTGTAGATCCTGATCTGACTGTGAACTCATGTAGCCCAATATTCACCTGGATCTCTGGATGCGACATGGAGGTTTCACCGGCCAAATGACCATGATACGATCTACGTCGATAAGCCGACTGGCTTGGGTCTGCACTGGTGGTAAAGTAAATACAGTGGAACATCTCTAAACCGGACACCAATACAATATATGTGATCTCATTTTGACTGGTTTCTTTGCAACACATCTCAGATAATAATGCATGTTCATGATTGCAAAAGACATAGCTATGTTCCAGAATGGTCATATGCCTGATTTACAGTGGAACATCTCTAAACCGGACACGATGGGGACCTCCCAGGGTGTCCGGTTTATAGAGGTTCCACTGGGGACCTACCATGGTGTCCGGTATAGAGAGATTCCACTGTATTATATGTGCTGTGTGCACCCCTGTGACATGTGATTGGAGAAATGGGGCTTATGGCATTTGTTGACAGTCTAGCACCCGGTCTATATCTCTAATGTTTGTATGACGTGTTTCACTGATATATGACTAACAGAGTAAACTCTGATCTAGATCTACACTGTTCGCAAAGGTCATAAGCACAATATGACGTATCGATCAGACAGTATGTCTGCACAGTTACAAAGGAGAAAATCGCCATTTCTCCAATTTCAAATAAGGTAAAACTGTGTTCAGATTTGCAGATGGTCTATAACATATCACATTTATTACGGTATATTATCTCATGGTATATTATCTCATGGAAGACACGTCTTAACACAGATGACCCAGGTTACATTGTAATAAACTATACTTCTAGTTCCAATCTACTTGTACGTTTTCTTCATTCCAGATTCGTTTCTGCCACGTGATTGTGACACGCCGTGACCACACGTGATTCTAGCGTTTCTTGGATGGTGAGTTATTGTTTGTATACACATGTAACACATTTCTAAACAATGTACATGTACACAACAATACAAATGCGACGGTGTCTGAATATCAGATTTCCGTTCAACAAGATAGAAAATCTAATACTTATGTACCGATATCGGTGAAAATTGAACTAACCAAGCAGTACTAGTATCGTCATATATCTTCAATTAAACAACTTTACACAGGGCAATAATGAAAATGATTTATAACATAACATTTTGTCATACCGCAGATAAGTTTCTCGGCTTTTGATTGACTAGCTTGCTTGGTCATATATATTATATGACCTGCCAAGGCCGTCAGACATCGAGGAATTGCGATTCCCTCCGGCGCCTCGCGTCCAATGAATACACATTTTGCAAGCGTCTCGCGATTATATTCCTCACTAAGCACAATAAAACCCCCAATTGATCAATATAAGTAACAAATTGTACACTCAAAACCAGTCTTTATTGTTTATTTTTCCATAAATATTCTTCGCTCATCAAAATATGAGCGAAAAATTAGCCAAACTGTCCCGTTTAGTGTTTTCAAATCTCAACACACTTGGCTTCGTGACACGGCTATATTTATGTCACAAACTATGGGCTCCACGCACCACGAAACGCGTCGTTAACAATGACAGCGAATGTTTGGGAACCAGTCGCATTCTTGTAGAGGCGCCAAAGGGAGAGCAGGTCGATAGGGCAGTGGAATATAAATTAAATTACACGATATAAAAAAACTGTCATTAAGTCGTTTTCGACGGATTTCTTACTCCATATTTAGTTTGTTTTCGTTTAATAAAAAAACAAAATGTTCATTTACGCCTTTATATTAAGACTGACGGTAGAAAATCGAATCTCGGATTATTTTTCTTCCCGAAAAAAACCCCGGCAAAGATCAAAAGAACAGATATGTTTATACGGCCAAATATAGGATATGCGGTATGACAAATACGTTATTGTGATTCTACACCGGATATATGGTGTAATATTGCCCGTCTGAAGGTATGTTCACAATAACTTATAATATAACATTTTAATTGTTATAGCATTTTCCCCCAAAAATCCAGATATGCCCCTTTAAGTGTAAAACAACAAACTGCATCGTCAGCTGGTAAAGTTTGATGTATTTATTGCTTAACCCTTACACCTCTATTTTTTGTCGTCTGCTGTTTATTTTCTCTTTTTCATTTTTATCATCAAAAACGTGCTTTGACAGCACTTTAGAATAATTTACAACATGCTTTCCCATTGGAAATGATTCTGAAGTGCTGTCAAACTATGTTTTTATTGAGAAATAAGGCAAAATATAAAAGCAACAGCAGACGACAATTGTTGTGAGTAGCGGTCTAAGGGTTAATCAAAATGCATGTACTATTAGACAGTGCAGACTGGCGTAAATATGCGGGAATTATGGACTCGGTGAAAAACATGGAAATCTGGAGCAGAATCTATGAACAAAATAATTCTGGATTAACCCTTAGAATGCGGGAAACATAAATTGTTGTCTGCTTTTGTACTATATTTTGTTTTATTTCTCAATAAAAATATGGTTTGACAGCACTTTAGAATCGTTCCATTGGAAATTATTCTAAAGTGTTGTCAAAGCATGTTTTTGACGAGAAATTGGAAAATAAAAAATAAATAGCCGTTGACAAATTTTAATTCAGCGTTTTAAGGGTTAAATACAACTATTAATTATTCTGTAAATATGATTGCTTTTATAAGTGGCTGTGACTGAAGAAATGGTATTATGGGTTGTGTGATCAGTGTAGATCCAGTGCCTCCTCACAGTCTGATCGTACGACAAAAATGTTCATAAGTGCAAAATTATGATAGTCTATAAATTTCACATTAATAATGTTATCGTGTAAACAATTATTGTATTTACATTTATAGAGCATGCAGCCTATGTTCAATAAATGTAAATCCATCAATTGAAATTTCCAGACGATCCTAAATTTGCACTTACGAACATTTTAGTCGATTGTCACGAATCTCATAATCCCAAGTTCTGCAGACACAGCTACACACGAGACACGCCATGTGATTGTTCTCCAGACACAGCTACACACGAGACCGAGACACGCCATGTGAGTTTCTACCTTTTCACATCTGCGTAATTTCATGAAATACGTTTACAAAATTTACAATATTTCCCGTAAATGGCGTCCAAAGCTACGGAGCCCCGGAGGGGACATGGAAAACTTTTATTTTATTCCGTTCCCACGCTTTATTATCCGTACAAAGCTGACAACATTTTAAGAGTACAGGCGAAATTATATTCCACATGTACTCTGAATTGTCAACATTTGACTTTATTTATGAAAATATTGTACATTTTGTAAACGTATTTAATGAAATTACGCAAAGGTCAGAAGGTACAAAATCACATGGCGTGTCTCGTATGATTTATAGTACAACACCTATTTGTAGGTTGATAGGTCGACGTCTGACAAAAACACTGCCACGACTTGTGTCCACTAACTGGATCATCATATGAACGGACTCAGAATGTGCGGATGTACTGATCTGGGGCTACAGCGGCTGCACACTTCGTACGTTACCTGTGTATCAGCTGGGACAGTGTAACAAAACACCAATACAGCTTTGCTCAGTAAAATTACAAGTACCCGCTATACAGATATAATTATTTAACAAACAGTATGTATTATATATCTGATATACACGCTTCAAACGTGTAGATCAGATATATAATACATACGGGGGATCGGGGGATACTATGGATTTGACACCGTTCCGCGTCCGCGTCCGCGTCCGCGTTCGCATCCGCCGCAGACACATCTTGTCCGGAGCATAACTCGAACACCCTTTGGAATATTTTCATGAAATTTCACACATGCATATACCACGACCCGAAGGTGTGTCGCGCATAAGAATCACAACTCTTGCATCACTAATTGTTTAGTTATCTCCATTTTTTGTTTTGCGCACTGATTTCGTGTCCGGAGCATACTCGACCACCCTTTGGAATATGTTCACGAAACTTCACACATGCATAGACCACGACCCGAAGGTGTGTCGCGCACAAGAATGACAACTCTTGCATAGCTAATTTTGTTTTGCGCACTGATTGAGCATAACTCGACCACCCTTTGGAATATTTTCATGACACTTCACACATGCATAGACCACGACCCGAAGGTGTGTCGCGCACAAGAATGACAACTCTTGCATAGCTAATTTTGTTTCGCGCACTGATTGAGCATAACTCGACCACCCTTTGGAATATTTTCATGACACGTCACACATGCATAGACCACGACCCGAAGGTGTGTCGCGCACAAGAATGACAACTCGTGCATAGCTCATTTTTTAGTTATCTCCCTTTTTTGTTTCGCGCACTCTACAAACTGGACATTAATGCATGAAGACCCGTTTTCTCGTGTGCTCTGTACACCTTACCTGTAGAGAGAACAATAGCCTTCACCGGTTGAACAATAGTGACTGGGAGAACCATTCACCTGTGCATGTGCAAATGTCCAGACTGACCACTAACTGACCACTAACTGACCACTAACTTATTACAGGTAATTTATACAGGTAAATTTTATATATTACATTTCCGTAAACTGTGTTGACAATATTGTGGCAATATGTGGACCTGTGCAGATATGATATGTAGATAAAAATATAGGACTATTAAAAAAAAAATCTGGGCTCCAGTAGCGAGCATTATTTTTTTCCATTTTTTTTTTTTAATTATTTTTAAATTTTTGTCTAGTAGCATAAGGTCGTAAGTGCTATATACGGACTATTATCATATAATAAAACAATTATTGACTAGTGAGCCATAGAATATAATCTGATATTCTATAGCTCACTAGTCAATAATTGTATAATATGTTCGGGCCAGTGAAAATTGCTTTCGGGCCCAGGCTCGAGTTCAAGGCGGGACAAGGCGAGACATTTGATTCCGCGGAATTCTTGTTATTTTTAGTTTTTAAACTTTTTTTTTCCATTTTCTTTTTTCAAATTCTTTTTCAATTTTTGTCTAGTAGCATAAGGTCGTAAGTGCTATATATAGACTATTATCATATAATAAAACAATTATTGACTAGTGAGCCATAGAATATAATCTGATATTATATGGATCACTAGTCAATAATTGTATATTATTATACCTCATCGTAAATTCGACGCTTTGCATTGGTCAATTCCCTACCACGTGGTATAAAGCAATTGGCCATGTGTACCCTGAGGGAAATAATGCCATGAGATAATATAATTATCGACCGTTTCGCCCGAAGATACCCGAAGTCTGGTCACGGAAACTAGCGAACATTAATTGGAGTATCTTGTAGCTTATCGCGCATCGAAACCGAAAGTACCGAATGAGATGAAAGCAGACGGTGACTGGTACCCCGTTGTATTACCCCTATAACAGTAAAGCATTGTAAACCGGGCACCAGCTGCGCAGATGTCAACAAAGATGGCGGAAGCCCGTGGAAGCAAACGTTCTGCAGATGTTGCATTGTGTGCACTGTGAAATGTTAGTTATATTCGGTATGATAAAGTAAATGGTGCCCTTGGTTGAGGGGGATATTGTGGATTATCTCCACTCCAGAACATTATCTCCCTCGGCTGCGCCTCGTGAGATAATGTTCCCTCGGGGAGATAATCCCCAATATCCCCCTCAACCAAGGGCACCATATATATAATATGTTCTGGCCAGTGAAAATTGCTTTCGGGCCCAGACTCGAGGTCAAGGCGGGACAAGGCGAGGCATTTGATTCCGCAGAATTCTTTACTTATCTCCCTTTGTTGTTTCATGCACTGATTTCGTGTCCGGAGCATAACTCGAACACCCTCTGGAATATTTTCATTAAACCTCACACATGCATAGACCACGACCCAAAGGTGTGTCGCGCGCAAGAATGACAACTCTTGCATCGTTATATTTTTTACTTATCTCCCTTTGTTGTTTCATGCACTGATTTCGTCTCCGGAGCATAACTCGAACACCCTTTGGAATATTTTTTATTAAACTTCACACATGCATAGAAGACGACCCAAAGGTGTATCGCGCGCAAGAATGACAACTCTTGCGTCGTTAATTTCTTAGTGATCTCCCTTTGTTGTTTCATGCACTGATTTCGTGTCCGGAGCATAACACGAACACCCTTTAGAATATTTTCATGAAACTTCACACATGCATAGACCACGACCCTAAAGATGTGTCACGCAGGAATGACAACTCTTGCATCACTAATTTTTAGTTATCTCCCTTTATTTTCCCCGCGCACTGATTTTGTCTCCGGAGCATAACTCGAACACCCTTTTTTCAAACTACTTGTGTATCTGGGGAGGGGAATACACATGCGCTTGTCGACAAGCGTCCATTTCTAGTTTTACATATCAGTTGTATCTTACCTCATAACCATATAAGGAAGCCACATATCAACAACATTTGTATCTAGTCTCCAGCAATTACGGTTTACTAAGTTTTACTTCTCACAAGAAACACGACTGACGGATGTACAGACGTAAGAATGAACCGATGAACGGACATCAGCAACAATAACAATATACATTTACTTTTTTTTTCTCAAAACGTAGGTATAAACATATATACGCGAGTTGTGGGATTCGAACCTGGGAAAACATATTCAGTGAATGAAGGAGTTCTATTCCTTAAAGGTACATGCCCACTTAGTAGGCACAAAATGTTATTTATATTATTTAAATGATTGTATAAGTGTGTCACTATTCGACCAGTTCTAAAATTTACGAGTGCCCGATATACAGATATAATAATTTCGTAATATTTATTTTACTGATAGTGACGCGCGGTGGTATCAGGCTATTTTCATATGCAAATGAGGCATGACATTTTTTAATTATTTATATTAATTAAATGCGTCACCTGAAAAACTAATATTTACGACAGATTATAAGGTATGATCATTGCCATCGAAAAATAAATACAGAGAATACATAGTAATCATCCGTTAACAATACATGGAAACACGATTATCGCCCATGATATCAGTGTGGAAATTTATTTCTGATATAAAAGGTATAATTGTGCCAATCAATACGTGGTGTAATGGTGCATGAATGTTTATGTTGCCAGAAAATGTCTCAGGTGGTGTCTCTGACATAAAGAACATTTTGTGCCTACTGCGTGGGTATGTACCTTTAACAACTGCGCTGCGGAAAGATCTGACAACTTATATCGATAATAAAAATATGATTAGTCGTTGGTCTTGAACAGACGTGGAAAATCCCGAAGGAATTCCCTTTAGTATTTATAACTGTTATGTAAATAAAATCATGTAAAGAACGCCATGACAAAGTCGTATTATTATTCGAGCTATTAGCTCGGATTAAGTAACTATATGGAAATTCTCAGTCATTGCAGATAATATGCTAATGAGTTAAGTGGCGGTCGCAGTGTCACTGTTTGCGGGTTTAACTTTTAGAAAAACACGCGGTACTACGCCATAAAAAAGTAGTTCAACAACAGTAAAACAGCGAGCTATCTTACCGTTTCAGCGTAATACATGTGTTGTTTGCTTTTTTTGCGCTATATGTGTGTTATTGCAAAAGTTTTTGTATACTTTATAAACTATTAACTGTTATGTATTAATATGAGTTATTTGTTATGTATGTTGATATTTTGCGCAATGATATAGTAGCGGGCGGGATTTCCCTGTGATAATTTTCTTGAATGACCAATCAGATTAAAGCTTACATTCTCGATAAAATCCGACATTTGACAGCGAAATGATGATGATTTAGAGCAGAAACATTGTTTTTTAGCAGTTGCATACTATTTTAATCATCTTGGGCCATCGATATGATTAATCAGTGTCCATTTTACTTAAACAATCAACTAATCTATAATGAATTTAGTAAAACAGTTCGGTATACAAATGAACTCGGCACTTAGCACAAAGACAATAAGCGTCTGTTTAAGTGAATATGTTAACGGTTTCGTTATTTTGTGACTACAATCTTGCGAATTGACGTTACACAGCGTATACAGTACGATACACTTCACAAAGGAAACGCTGTCTTGAGTTTTGAATAAGGATAATAATTATCTCTAGAATATTTGTATTATGAATTAAAAAAAAGTATATTTAAATAATTAGATATTAATTTAAATAAATATTTCGGCATCATTTACTCAATAAATTAAAATTGAATGTGTAGCTGAAATGAAAGTGAAAGTAGAACGTTTTTGTTATATCCTCCGGGTTACAAATCGCTGAGGATTCCTATATGAATTGGAAAATGATATGAAATTCAAATTTAGGAGACTGTGTCAGGAGAAAATGGACTGATGACATATGTCACCAGTCTAGTTCCTGAGCTATGACTGTGACAGGAAAAAAGGGACTGATGACATATTTCATCTGTCGTGTTCCATACATGACTGCTCGCTCTTGTTTGTAATTGTTGTAAAATATATAAAGCTTAAACTGTGTATACAAAATTATAGATATATCCCCCCCCCCCCCCGTATGTCGAGGGGTATATAGTTTTCGTAATTCCGTCCGTCCACGTTAAAGAGTTCGGGTACCCATTATCTCTGTGACGGAAAGTCGGATGGACCTCAAACTTCATATACTTCCTTATCATCAACCATATTTTCATTCCATACCACACTCATGCGGCCTTCATTTCCAAGGTCAAAGTCAAATTACTTAGACAATTGCATCCGTACGATTTTCCTTAAAGTTTTCTGCAACCGTAAGTCAGATTGACTTCAAACTTCATATACTTCCTTATCATCATCCATATTTTCATTCCATACATGTACCACACCCATGTGGCCTTCATGTCCAAGGTCAAGGTGGAATTACTTTGAACAATCATGTTTGTCAAGATACATATTGTTTTTGCAGCATTGATAATGTATACTGATTCGACGAATATATTGATTTTAAATGGAGTATATATGATTTTTGTGTGACATATTAAAATGGTTGAGCACGTACTGCGAAGGATTTTAGGACTTTCAGTCCTTTGATTATATATGCAGTGAGTGACGTGTGTGCAAGTATCAGGCGGGCAGTTGTGTAGCCTTCTGAGCCAAATATTGTAGTTTATAGTAGTTTCGTGTATTTGATAAAGAAAGGGTCACGTACCATACCGTCGGTCATTGTCCGACAATTTTAAATTTGATTTATGTATGTCACAGTCAATGTTGTAAACAACATCTAGAGTAATGCGGACGCCAATTGCGGCCTAAAATTATTTTGTGAGACTTTTGATGTGGAAACCGGAGTACCAGGGGAAAACCATCTCACAGCAGCAAGTAAATAAATCTTCCGTGACGAGCTGTGATCGAGCAGCTACCGGGTGATCAATGTCGGCGTTTTGACTCACATCAAACCGATTGTAGTGCATGTACTTAATTCCGTCGGTAATTGGCCAATTACTACTTCTTAAAGGACCAATATCATTGTGTGAAATATGCCGCCAAGACAATATAAAGTGTGTGTTCCTGGTGAAATGAGGCTTGTGACATAAATCCAATTCCTCAGGTCACGCTCACAAACTATGAGCTAGACTTGACACATGTAATATACATGTAAAGGTATCCCAAGATCAATGTATATAGTTACATACACAAAGCTACATCTATATTGGGCAATGAATGGCGTCGCTACATTTGTGACGTCTGGCGAGGGAATGACGTTAAAACATGACGTCACGCACGTTCAAACAATTATGTTTACTATGCGGTATAAAATATATTCGGTTTCGCCCCGACAACTTTATAGGGTCTCGCTAAAGCATGCCCCAATAAAGCTGTCTAAGTCTCAACCGAATATATTTTATATTCGACGGCAGTAACCATGTATTTACTATTTATTCAACCCCCTTTATTATGCTACATGGAGCGATATAAAACACGCAACAAAGCTTGAAAAATGATTACATTTGCATTATTTTGCTTATCAATCTGCAGACAAATATTATAAGAGAAATAAAGATTACCATGGACACAAGAACACGCCGTGATAAAATAAGAGTGTCTGCTAATAAGCACAATGTGGCGGTTTTTCGGTTTTCATAGCTACGTTAATTTATCTGATTTTCTGCATGGTTCTAAACATAATTTGAGGGAACTGAGAACATCGGCAACGTAGCTGTTCCATGAATTGCGACAACATGACGTAAAACAAGTTGATTCTTAATTTTAACACCATAATGGCTATTAAGTTGAAATGAGAAACATTAGTGAGTTGTCGTTCGTAATCGCAGACTTCGCGGCGCTGCCCTCACATTGGTCCTATAATTCGATCTACCTCGGCTATCTTCCGACTGTATTCATACCAATAGAATCGATCAAGCGAACATCTGTCAAAACTTGTAATTAATAAAATGCCGGAAACAAACTGTGTTGTACAAGGAATGTCGCAACAATGGTAGTCATATTCTACCAGCTAACGAATTACGCCGGGAAAAGTGGATTCAGGCAATCAGGCGTGGCAAAAATGGACCCGAAACAAGCAAGTTCGAGAAATGGTCTCCTCCAAGCAAATGTATGTCGGGATCACTTTACGGACGATGACTACATCACAATCACATTTAACGGTATGTTTTAACTTAATTCTTCGCTATTTGCCTGCTTCATGCGCGCATACATACATGTATAGCGTGAGGTGTGACAACGTGTTGCGTTGATGTAAACACCGCCGCGTCAAAACTTACCCAAGCCAACACGCTCCCAAATGGGGTGGATCAAAACGCACCCATACATTTAGCACGCAATTTGATAAATCAAGTCCAAAACGTACCTATTAGTATGGGTTCGTTTTGACTGGTGCCATTTTGATCTGGGGCCATCTTGACCAGGTTCCCATAAAACAACATCATCAAGCATATTTGTTTGGCATTCCCGGTATAAAGGTGCCTTCTTTTGACGAACAAAGAATATCATTCAACAGCTGTTCAATATGGGTCAAGTTGTTTACACAATGTTTACATTGAATACGCGGCCTATTTTTACACATACCTCTCAATCAGCTCCTTCTTACGACCCGACGTCTTCGCGTGCCGTTTTCTCAGTTCATTTCTCAACTGATTCAGGTACAGCGAGTCGAATTTAGATGACATTTTGAAGATTTTGTAAGCGAGATGTGATTGAATGTTGATTTCTAAGCAGGAAGTGACAGTAGGACCAATGTGAGCGTACCGCCGCCTATCGACGGTAAGGGAGATAATCCACGAATGTCTCTCATTAACAGAGCATACAATCTTAACAAAGTTAATAACATCTGGAACGTTTGGACTGTTTAAAGGTTTCGAAGAGTCCTTTGGAATTCACGCACTGTAAAGGTACATGCCCACTTTGTAGGCACAAACTGTTCTTAAAAGAATTGTGCCACTATTACACCAGTTTTAAAAATTACGAGTGCCCGATATACAGATATAATCATTTAGTAATATTTATTTTACTGATAGTGACTCCCGGTGGTATCAGGCTATTTTCAAATGCAAATGAGGCATGATATTTATTAATTATTTATACTAATTAAATGCGTCACCTGAAAAAAAGTAATATTTTCGACAGATTATAAAGTATGATCATTGCACATCAAAACATAAATACAGAGAATAAATAGTAACGTCCGTTAAAATTTTAAGAAAACACGGTTATCGCCCGTGATATCAGTGTGGAAGTTTACATCTGATATAAAGTGTATAATAATGCCAAACAATACGTGGGGTAATGGTGAATGAATGTTTATTTTGCCAGAAAATGTCTCTGATGATGTCTCTGATATAAATAACATTGTGTGCCTACTGAGTGGGCATGTACCTTTAAACAGACCAACTGTTTTTCATGTGAAATGGTGAAGAGATGGTTGTAGTCTTTGTTGATGATTTATGTCTGTCCAGGCAAGTCGTTTATGCTATTTGTTTTCTACTTTACTCCTTATGGGCACGAAAATCGGCAACTCCTCTGTATCAACAACTGTAAACAACAAGTCAAATGCCGTTATGTTAAAGGTACATGCACACTCAGTAGGCACACAATGTTCTTTATACGAATTAAATAAGTGTATAATTGTGTCACTATTACACCAATTCCAAAAAGTACGAGTGCCCGCTATACAGATATAATCATTTAACGTACTAATATTTATTTTACTGATAATGACTCGCGGTGATATCAGGCTATTTTCAGACAGGCTATTATCAGGCATGATATTTTTTTAATTATTTATGCTAATTAAATGCATCACCTGATGCATCACATATATAATAGTATAGCCTATTGTTCTCGTCATTTGATATATGTTATTTCCACTTCATGGGACCAGGGGTCTCAGAAATGTCATTTTCGTTACGTACATTTACATGACGTAAACATAGCTTTACGTTTACATATTTTTCTTTTCAACGGCATTATACATAAAACAGAAGGGGCATATATTAAGAAAAATGTCAAGAATAAGCTAAGCTAATTGTTTTAGTTTGAAACAGAGCAATTTAGTAGCAATTAGGTCGTGGAATTTCTCATTTATGGTAGCCCAACCCAACAACATGTATTTAATATGAATGAGTAAAGTTAAACAAAACAAACTAGCTTGGCATGTAACAGCATACCGTGCTTTACCACATGCTTTCTGGCTTCTACAATACTGTCTTTGGTGATTCCTTGTTATTAAACACGGATGCATGTTTACGAAAATCCTAGTCGTTCTCAAATCGTTTTAATGATAATGGCTTTCCTAGACTAAATATGCGTGAGGTGGTGTCACTACCTAATATGGCACGTATGAACAATATATTCTTACACACATATTCACCTAGGCTTTCCATTGTACGTGTTATGTTCCATACACGCTGAGTCTTTGTTCTGCTTGGTTTGATTTCTGACTTCAAGAAAATTGTGTTATTCTGCTTGTTGGCATGGTAGCACAATATGACCAACACGTCTGTGTCTTCGCCCACTACCACCACTGCAGATATAGCTGCAGCACTGACGGCAGTCTGTAACATTAGACAATCAGCATCTCTATCTGCATGTTTTGCAGTGATGCCTGCAGTCACCATCTTTTCACTAAGCATGGATATCAACATTTGCTTATTCATAGGGTTTTCAAGAAATGTTTTTTTTGTTTAAGTTCATATATACTCTCAGTTGAATTCTTTGTAACACTGACCCGCCATCAATTATATATTTGACTGTGGATGGTGGTTCTGTGGGTACAGAATCGACGCTCTTTTCTATAGCATCTGCCACTGGTGGCTTATGTGCTTCACGGAGTAGCCCGTCCATGGTAAACAAAGACGTAGACAACTCATATGTGAACAACCGCTCTAAATCACCTCCTGTCAAATTGTATCTAGCTGAAGATACAAGTCTCTGGAATAGTAGCTGTGGATCTACGTGGATTTCCTCATTGTCACACTTGACTGCCTCTTTGGTGAGTAGCGTATTCTTTCTTTTTAAATGTAAACTCGTGTACGCGTTTTCCCGCCATTGACTGAATAACTGATTGTCCAACTGACTTTGCTTGATCTACGTTCACAGAACCATCAGCTGTCGTTCCATTGGTTATGCTGCACAGTGCATCATTGTCAGAACATGGGTTACGTGGTTTAAGATATTGCAGGATTAGCATCATATCATGTTGATCTCTGTTTCGTCGCGCTGGGGTATTCTATTTGTGTTGCTCACTGGTAATATATGAGACTCCCGAAAAGTATCGCATTGCTCTATTGATTTCAGCACATGCAGGTGTCGACAGTAACCACACCGTTCGTTGAACATCTGACATACCTCTACCTCTTGTGAGCCCCCACTTGTTTTCACGCTTCGCATAATAACTTGTGCAATGGCAAGCTCTGTAGAGATGCCGGTCCAGTCCGTCCGTCCGTCCGTCCGTCCGTCCGTCCGTCCGTCCGTCCGTCCGTCCGTCCCTCTCCGTCCGTCCGTCCGTCCGTCCGTCCGTCCGTCTCAGTCCGTCCGTCTCCGTCCGTCCGTCCGTCCGACGGACAGTCCGTCCGTCCGTCCGTCCGTCCGTGCATACAGATTATGGCCAGAAGCAGCGAAAAATGGCAACATCTCAGCCACTGCTTGAAGATGAAGCGCCCAATTTCCAGTTCTCTCTGCTTTGATAAAACGCCTGAGTAGCTCAACCATGTCTAAGTACTGCAGCCAAAGCGTTGACGTTCGAGATGATACCAGACTTTCCTTATATCTACCAATGTGCTCGCTGATTTTCGATAATACTTCATCAGATTCTGGTCGAATTGCATCTCAATCAATATCGTCTTTCAGGAGACTCAGGAAAATATCCCCTGATTTGTGTAAGTCGGTAATTGCGTCTAAATTATCAGCGAGACGGTCTTTAACTGAGTCATCTTCTACATTTGCCTCTTCGGTTGCGGCCATGTATTGCACCTCCTCATTATCCTGATCTACTTCCACTACCGGTTCCGTCTCTGGAGCACCGTCTGGTTTCTCTTCAGGTAATGGTATGGCATATAGTTTTGACAGAATCATGGCGTTGATCACTGCTTCTACAAGAACATGTCCTCGCGTTGCGCGTGCAATGGCTTTACCACTTAATATATGCACGACTGCTGTTTCTCCATATATTGTTTCCAACACTTCACGGAGTCCTGACACACCCATTAGATATCCAATGCAACCTAAATAGCTCATGTCCGTATGGAGCCCACCAAGTCGGAGAACGATAGTATGTAGCTTACTGCCAGAGGGTTCATCATTTTGTATTTCCATGGCTTTCCACCACAGCGGCTGGTCAAATGTTAAGATCGGTGTCACATCATATCGTCTTGATTGGTCACACACAAAATGCATTGTTGAGTAAAGACATGATTCGTCATTTGATATCGATCATGGGCATACACACAATGGATGATACACCAGGGTGATTTCCACCATGCACTGTTTGCATAAACCCATTCCATGATGGTCTATGTGGATGTACAACCACGACGTTTTCCAGAGGAAGTCGGTATTGCATGTGTCATCATCCGCAACAAATACGAGAAGAGACGTATATGCCAAATCAGACTTTTCTGCACAAGGTCTACGATAGAAAGTGATGTTTAGTTTCCCGGCAGCCACAATGTCCTCTGATGATACGGCTACTTTGGGCACGACTGTGTTTATACGGCACGCATGTGTTACTGTAGATATGATACCCATTCCATGAAATGTATCAAACCCATCGAGGGTTCTAATGTTATGGTCAACATTATCAGCTACATGTTGTATGAAACTTCCTGGGGAAAAGCTAGATATAACAGTAACTTGGTGTACTGTAGCGCTACGCTCATATGTCTGCACTTCTGAGTAAGAATGTAATGACTATTAAGGGAATCCACAATAAATCTTGAACCAAACTGCTGATGTATCTGTACGGCAAGTCCTAGTTGCAATGAGGCTATTATAACTCTAGGACGAACACATTGCATTATTTCTTGACCGATATATGCCACTTTTCTGTCTATATCTTTGTCAACGAACAATTCACGAAGGAGCAGTTTGAGTGTATTTGATTGATATTGGAGACACTGCTCTGCTGACTGCATTTCAGATACATTTGGGTATGATTATTTGTTTGCTTCAAATGCCTTCATTTCACTTTTCATTATTCGTGCAGATGCAACAGTTATTCGTTTTTTTTCTCACCATTCATTTGTATCGGCGGAAAAGTAATCATAAAGAATCTGTGCAGCTGTTGTTCGTAACGTCACGACATTTGACTTACCGTTGATCTCTGTGTTTAATATAGTTCCCCCAAAATGATCATTTAAGTGTATTTTCATATACTTTAAGCTATACGGTTCCTCTCCTGTACCTTCCAGTAGATTGTCCATATTTGATATCAAGTCAGTTATTGTTGTTTGTTCCTCGTCATTATTTTCTAGACATTTGAAAACCTGCAGAAATACGTCATCTCTATTTGTATTTGATCGTCTACCTCGTTTTCCAGTTTTATCGGCAGCGCGAAGTCGGCCCCTTTTTCTGCTAGTATGCAGTATTGGTATTTGATTACCAGTACGAAAGCTCACAATACATGTTCTATGATAAATAAACGGCATCGTTTGCACGAAGGTCCTGGGCGAATTGTATTTTTCCTTGAACTAAATTAGACCATTCATCATTTCGTTTATGACACGTATCTAACACTGTATTTTGAAGGTCGTACGTACACACGCTAAACACAACGTATTCGACTCTCTTTTGTGTGGGTGTTTTGCCTTGTCCACAAAACAGACAGTTTTTCTTAAAGTCGAAGTGTGACTCTGATCTCAGTGAATGTGATGTGCTCATCGTCCGATTTATGTTTCAATATTTCTATGGATTTCGCATGGGTATAATCTCAACAGTTAGTGTGAACTTTGTCTCCTATACTAATCGATTTGTTGTCACCACGTTTATTAGATGTACTATTGATCCCATCACACCCCTTGGCGCGCAGTGTAACACCATCGCGCCCATCTCCTATCATTGCATCACACAACACGCACGTTTCCATCTTGTGCGCAACAAACACACACAGCAAAACTTAACAGTTACGCTATATACCAGAATACCAAATTAAAGGTTGTACATATTTGAATAACACTATATTGTGAGTTTGCCATGTCGTATTCATGGTATTTATGCAATAGTTGGCGGTTTTACAAATATTGACGCTCCAACTACTCACTATTGGCACACTGTCGATTTTTATCGTTATATGCTTTATACGTGTTTGTGGCTCGCTATGCATTATTGAGGTGTTGTTATGTGTATGGCCAACAGTGTAGGCACGTATACGCAATCTGATCTGGAGCTACACTGTTCGCAAGCTTACCAATACCCACTTTAGTTTTGTTTCGACACATGTTAATTCAATATTATTAAATTAAAACGATACCAAATAAAAGAATTACGGCTAAAAAAATGTTCAGGAAAATATATCACGATTGAAACTCTGGTGAAAAAGCACCGACTCGTGAGCATGATGAGCAATGTCGTATTAGGCCTACACATGTCACGTATAATTATATCTATGTATATACATATATCGGTTATTCGACGATGGATATGCAACTTCATGGTATGTGTAAGCAATATCATGAAACAAACCCAACAAGTGGCATATTCCACGCCGTTTGGGAAGTACACTATGTATTACAATGAAAATCGGTGTGTGTGGGTATTTTTTACAGACGATTTCGGCGATTATATGATCAAATGTAGTAATACTAGTATGGTCATGACGCCAGTTTTCGGGGTAGTCTGAGTTTTCGGGGTATTCACATATTTTGTAATTTGTAGACATGTGTGCAGCTGCGATGTGCTTTACGTCACATAATTAAAATAAGCATGACATTACCTATAGTAAGTTCTTAAAAAATGCCACCAAATCCAGTGTTTGGACCAAATACTGGTAATTTTTGCCATTTAGGTCATTTTGTTCACTAACCTACCGTGATTTTCATGATTTTATGCGTCCGCCATTAATCTGTTCTTTAATATTGTTAAAATCATAATCAAGGTCAAAGTTTCAAGTTTTCCTTCACTGTGCCTCATTCATCTGTGTGATGATCTTATAGCCAATGAAAACTCGGGACGAATTAGCAAATTTATTGACACTTTCGGAACATATCCCGAAAACTCCAACCATAAATCAATATTCAAGATGGCTGACTCATGTGTTGCTAAACGAGCTGACGCAAATTTTAATCTAACAACAATCTTATTTTGAAGGCAAGAAACATTGAAAGAAATGTTTATCATTCTATTGAACTAACACTTTAGCTCATATGTTATGTTTGATAAAAACCGCTAGTTGATGAACTTGTTATTACCCCGAAAACTAGACCCACCATCATATATAGGATATTGTTTTATTACATTTTAACGTACAATTCATTAAACTTTATCGCTAAAATACATTGATAACATAAAAATAAAAAAGTAATACATGATAAACAAAAAATAAAAAGTAAGTACAATGTTAATGTTTTCAAAAATGTTTCATGTCCTGGGTCGACTCACAGGGGTTCGCTCACTGGACTCACTGGGTCACCCACTGACTCACTGGGTCGACTCACTGACCTCATGGCACGGCTCACTGGGTCGACTCACTGAATACTGGGTCGACTCAATGGGACTCCAACTGGGTCACTCACGGGTCGACTCACGGACTCACGGGTCGACTCACTGGGTCGACTCACTGACTCACTGGGTCGACTCACTGGGTCTACTCGGTCGACTCACTGGGTCGACTCACTGGGTCGACTCACTGACTCACTGGGTCGACTCACTGGGTCGACTCACTTCACTGGGTCGATTCACTGACTCACTGTGTCGACTCACTGACTCACTGGGTCGACTCACTGACTCACTGGGTCGACTCACTGACTCACTGGGTCCACTGACTCACTGGGTCGACTCACTGACTCACTGGGTCGACTCACTGGGTCGACTTGTATTTCACTAGACTACTTTGATTTTCATAGAACGCCTATATTCTCGTGAATAGTTACAGGCGTTCTATAATTACAATCGGTCGATGGGCCGAATGGGGTTCGCTGCGGGAAACTTCGTAACATGAAAGTGTGCCAATACCAACAAGCTATATGTTAGTTCAATATTGAAACATGCTAACACCTGTAAACATTGATAGGTTATATTAAAATAATAATACGCATGTAATTTGCAAAAAAAAATAGCTTCCCAATGAAATTTAGTTTAAATAGATTATCCCGTATGGAGCCTCATTTAGAACGTCTGGTACACATATGGTCAATATTTGAACCTTTTTACTAAACGCCATAGTGTCATGTCTCCAATTTATTGGACACAGGACACTTTTTTTTAATGTAATATACCAACCAATAACAAATTTACGTTTAAAAAGTCAACTATTTGTTGTTAAATGCGATTGTATTTTCATTGTGACGTCATACTATATTTCGTGTCCTGCCAAACGCGTAATAATACAATGATTGGTCATATTGCCATTACACGTAGTTACTGCCATCGTGAAATTATTGCTGTCTTCATTGCTACAGACGTACATTTCTGCAAATTTGCTAAAGTTGAGAGGACAATACGGCGACAGCCAAGACGCATCAATAATTGTTGTTTTCTTAAGACAAGTGTTTTCAGAAAGTCACGTGTTTACACGATTTAGAAAACTATAACAACAGTGACCAAACAATTAAAAAAAATTGAATTGCAGTATTTGTATTAAGTATTTGTATTGCAGTGGGTGGGTTTCCTAAAATTTATTTGTACACAGGGTACCCATGTTTGGTCTGGGGTGGTGATGAGGGACTTCTTTGCTTCATTGGGGTGACCTCACGAAATATATGGGGTGGAGACTGTATGTTTGTTGGGATTACAATCGTGTCTGTTAATTCTGCGCACCTAATAATAATTTTCGTGAACATTTCCATATTCAGTCTAAATTCCCTGAACATTCAAGGCTGTTCTTAGCCAAGATAATCATGGCTAAACAGATGGCTTTTACTATTTCATCTGTCGTCTATTATCTGTACCCAGCCAAATTTGATCAAAACATCAGTCCATTTTGTCCTTGAGTTTTGCGAATAATACGGGAATAAAATGATAACCAATGTCGGTATATTGCATGTGTATTATTGGTTTATGAAGCTTTTTTTAACAGATCTGTTGTTGATCTATTAATTTAGTAAGCAGGACCACTAATCATTTTTGACCATGTTCTGAATAAATTTTTTACCAAACTACCGTATCGGAATGGGATAAAATTGTGACTTAGTATACCGTTAATCAGCTGATTTATTCCAAAATCTAACATAATTATTCTGACGTAAGCTGGGCAAAACATTACGTGAATTGTGCATTAGCCGGTGTGCAGAATTAGCCGAAATGACATTTTTTATATGCAGATCAGAATGTCAGTTTTCATTGGTTTGATACATGTACAGATATGTATACATGTCTCATTATTATTGAACCATGTTATTGTAGTTGCGAACAATAACTCTTGCAATCTACTCCTGTACCGTCTGTAGGAGAGTTACTATTCCATGCATACATATAGGCTTCCTCTACATAATAGCTAATCAGATCTGATTTACACTTTAGTTATTAATTGTGACACAATTTGTATATTTTCCATCCGAAATTTTTTTTTATAAAAGTAATACGTATGGATCACGATTTGCCTGGTTTGGCCCTCAGGTACGTTTTCATCTTTCGCTCTTTCTGTTACCTGGGAGTTGAATTGGGTTATTGCATGCCCATTATAGAAGTAGTAAGATTATTACTGATCCTACTACTTTTGGGAGGGGCCATGTGATTCTGGTGTGGCGAGGACCTGGCATCAGATCAGGATCATCCGGATTTCAGGGCTGAGTATATAGTTATTTTATTGTAAATATTCATTTCTGATTTTAGGATTTTCCCCCCATTTGTACATGTACTTGTACAGGTAATATATGGGATCTATTACTAAACCCATTGACCCGGCCTTAAATGACCGCATCTTGTTGATAGGCCGTTAGACCCCAACAAACAAATAAATGATACATGTAGGCTTCCTCTACAGAATAGCTAATCAGATCTGATTTACACTTTAGTTGTTAATTGAGACCTAATTTGTATATTTTCCATCTGAAAAAAAAAACTATATAAAAGTAATACAAAAACTTTACGTAGGTGGTGGTCGGGAGAACGAGACGACGTAAATTAACGGTAGTGGTTCCTCCATATAGGAATCAGTATTTGCCTGGTTTGATCCTTCAGTACATTTTTATCTTTGGCTCTTTTGTTACCTGGGAGTTGAATTGGGTTACTGCCCATTTTAAAAGTAGTAAGATTATTACTTATCCTACTGCTTTTGGGAGGGGCCAAGTGATTCTGAGGTGGCGAGGACCTGGTATCAGACCAGGATTATTCTGATTTCAGCGCTGAATATATAGTTTTGTTATTGTAAATATTCA
>CM055278.1:77132378-77267778 GCA_029237695.1 Conchocele bisecta
GGCTCGAATTGAATATGTAACATTAACTATTTAAACACCATATATTTGACATGGAATCACATGTTTCTCACATTTAGACCAATATAAGTATTTGTCAAAATCAAAAGATAGTCCATTCGAAGAGTGGGTTATTTGTTTCTTTTTTTAAATATGGACGAACATTTGCAAATAGTGCAGGTCAAGATGAGACGGCTCGTATATAATCCCCCCGGACATAATCCCCCCCGGACAAAATCACACCCGTTCATTTTGACACAGGCGGACAAAAATCCCCCCCGGACAAAATCCCCCCCCCCCCCCCAAAAACCCCCCCCCCCCCCCCCCCCGCACAAATGCAGGGTAGGACAAATTCCCCCCGATGAAAATGCAGCTAGGACAAAATCCCCCCCCCCACCCCCCCCCGCTCAGATGCAGAGTAGGACACAATCCCCCCGCAACCAGCGACATAGAACATGTAATTTTGTTAATAATTGTTAGCATCTTTGGTTTCTTGAATAATTTTTAAAGTCAAATGTGTAAATATTGATTATGATATTATGATCACTTGACTATTTCATGTGCTGATGTGCTGATGGACTTAATGTAACCATGTCTTCATAGACTTAAATGATAGATTCATGTGCTTATGTACTTGTGTGCTCATGGACTTGAATGTAATTCTCATGTGCTTATGTACTTGTTGTGCCAATATTGGTACCTGACAACAATATTTGTTTTTCAATTATATTATTCCTTACCAATACCAACATGGTTTGGCTCTCTCGTACATCAAGTTATAAAAAATTAGACTAAGTAGTTGAAGTCATATTGTATATGAACGGGATTTTGTCCTACCCTGCATCTGAGCGGGGGGGATTTTGTCCGCCTGTGTCAAAAAGCACGGGGGATTTTGTCCGGGGGGGATTATGTCCTACACTCCGCCACGACATAGCCTGATTCCAGGAAATTTGGAATTCCGCCGTAATTGATTTTGAGAAAGTAGCACAACTTCCGTAAATGATGATCAAATTTGACGGGATTTTCAGAGCAAATGCGGAATTGAATTCCGCATTTGCTCTGAAGTTTCGTCAAATTTTGACCGTCATTTACGGAAGTTATGTTAAATTCTCCAAATCAATTACGGCGGAATTCCCAAATCCCTGAAGGCAGGTATGTCGTGGCGCGTCACAAATGATGTCAAGATTTATGTGATTTTTTTTCTCAAAATCATTTGCGGCGAATTTTATACATGTGCGAAGAACTATGTATGTATGGTAATATATAGGGATGAAACGACATTAAATCACATTATCAACATTGCATTCTATCGCGACAAGGTATACTGTATTGGAAGGCAATGCCTACCATAACAGACATGCATATCAAATGCTAGTTTAACCAACCATATACCTTCTTTTCGATGGTTCTCTATCTGTCTAAATTCCGCCGTAAATGGTTTTAAAAAAAACCCACTAAAGGCAAGATTAACGCAGCTGGGAGTGTACAAGTTGGCGAAAGTCTGAGCAATATAAATTCCGCATTTGCTGTAAATTTTGAGTGGTTATTTATTAAACCTACATTTGGAGATTAAATTGGTATAGACTGGTAACATAAACAATCTTTCCTATTTTCACCAAGTTGTGACATGTTCCAAATTGGCCACCATGCTGCGTATTATGATTATCATCCCAGTGGGGTTCCATCCTGTATATTCTCACAAAATCATATGTCACAAAGATGGTGCACAATTAAAATTTTACTTATTTGAGACGCGTCACGACATAATGTACCTTACTAAATGTACATATGTATAATTTTAGCCAGAAAATATTTTTGATGTATTGTCTTATTTTTCTCAAATAGCGTTACATACTGGTCGCGTTAATCTTGCCATGAACAATTATTAAAATTCTCTCTGAGCATCTACTGGTAATGTTGACTTTCAACTAAGGAGCTTAATTGGCCGAGCTGAGCACAGCTCAGACTCAACCAACAAAGCTCATTGATTTCCAGTATACATATTGAGTTAATGACCAACAGTTTTATAACCGCTGGCAAGATTAATGCAGCGGGAGTGTACAAGTTTGTAAAAGTCTCTGAGCAATATAAATTCCGCATTTGCTGTATGTTGTCATTGCACATCCGCCTCTATGTCTGTCGGGCAGGCAATGCCTACCAACGCAGACAAAGCCTCCCGCATCCATGTATATTTGTTTCTATGGATGAGTACTTGCAAATAGCGCAGATCCAGATGAGATGGCTCACATGATGTATGGTAAAATGGGATATGTGTTAATATTAAAACTAGCATGTCGCGCCCGCCGCGCATTGACCGAAGAACTTTAACCAAAAACATTAACGGACACACCGTATAATATATATTACAGACATGTTATATTTTAAGAAATAAGCAAATATTATCGTTTTAATTCACGTTTCAATAAATTAGTCATTGCACATCCGCATCCATGTCTGTCGGGCAGGAAACGCCTACCAAGCTCGCAGATTATCTCTACGTACAGACGTACAGACGGACACACCGTATAATATATATTACAGACATGTTATATTTTAAGAAATAAGCAAATACTATCGTTTTAATTCACGTTTCAATAAGTTAGTCATTGCACATCCGCATCCATGTATGTCGGGCAGGAAACGCCTACCAAGCTCGCAGATTATCTCTACCTACAGACGTACAGACGGACACGACCGATAATATATATTGCAAACATGTTATATTTTAAGAAATAAGCAAATATTATCGTTTTAATTCACGTTTCAATAAGTTAGTCATTGCACATCCGCATCCATGTATGTCGGACAGGAAACGCCTACCAAGCTCGCAGATTATCTCTACGTACAGACGTACAGACGGACACAACCGTATAATATATATTACAGACATGTTATATTTTAAGAAATAGGCAAATATTATCGTTTTAATTCACGTTTCGATAAGTTAGTCATTGACGCGTACCAAGGTAGGCAACGCCTACCGCATCATTGTCGGTCAGGTAGGCAAAGCCTACCAGGGTAGGCGTTGCCTACCTCCGGGACGCCTGTCTGTCTGTCTGTCTGTCTGTCTGTCTGTCACACTTTTCGGTTAACCAATTTGTCACAGTTTCTCAAATATGCTGCAGGTGGCATCCGCTTTCGACAGACGCATTTCTTGTTTGAATCGGTGACTCATTCTTGTGGTGGACAGAATGACATTTGTACATTTCTGATTATGTGACACTTGAAGGACTAGATATTGAAATGGTCAGAACTATATTTACTATGCTTTTACACATATGTGGCTGTGACCTCAGGTTGAAGTAACGGACCATGGCCTATAAATACATTAAATATACCTAAGAGCATCAATAAGTCCAGTCACAGACACATATTTGAGAAAATTTAAAAATCCTACCGCCAACCTAGAGTGATTAGCATTTAAGGTATTGCATTCAATCTTTGATTCATAAATTTCTGTTTAACGTCCACAGTCTATAATGTCTATATTTGGTTTGGTTTCACATGTTTTCAGTTATAAAGGATTTTACTTGAAACATCCAGAATAGACCAAAGACAAACTTTGTAGACTTTCGAAGGGAAACGAAAATTTATGAATTAATGATGTATTTTTGTGCTATTATCATGATTATAATTGAAATCAATGCCCAATGGTCAAACTTGCAACAAATTACATGTGTACAATAAATTTCGACTTCGAAATTTGACTTCGACTTCGAAATTTGACTTCGACTTCGAAATTTGACTTCGAATGAAATGGTTCAATTGGTTGATATTGGTCATTTGCAGTGCATGATGTGACAAAAAACATATTGAGGCATCATCTGTAACACAGTGCCTTCAATCATGATTCATACCCAGGCATACAAGTATGTCGAGGTGTATATAGTTTTTGTATTTTCGTCCATCCGTAAAATTTGTGTTAAATGTTTTTGGGTACCCATTATTATATCTGCAACCGTAAATCGCATTGAGTTGAATCTTCATATACTTCTTTATCGTCATCCATATTTTTTATACTGTAGCACACCGATGTGGCTTTCCTGCACAAGGTCAAATTACTTAAAGTTTTGAAATATTTGCATCAAACATGTCAAAGTTTTTAAGTACACAATGTCTCTGCAACCGCAAGTCGGGTTGACTTGAAACTTCATATATATACTTCTTTATGAAGTTAGAAGATCAATATTTTCTTTCTATAGCCCTGGTGGGTGCATGTGATGGGCAATTTAACAATCGCGATTCTTCCTTACCGGAAATCCGACTGGAGACCTGGTTTGGCCCTCACATACGTCTTTGGCATTTTGTATGTGACAGTTGAATCTGGTTATATCTCTTGTGTGAGTATTACGATTATTCGTAATCCTTTTTTAGGGAAAGGGGCCAAGTGACTTTGGTGTGGTATGGACCTGGCATCAGGTCGGGTTATTCTAATTTCAGGGCTGACTATATTTTTCTCGATGAAATTATTCCGTTCTGATTTTGGGATTTCCCCCCAATGCAGCAGGTTAATACAGGATCGAACCCGTTTGCCCAGCCTTATATGACCTGAGCTGTTGATAGGCCGTTAAACACCAATAAACAAACAAACAACTTTGGCATTTGGTATCCGACAGTTATATCATTTATGTGAGTATTAGACCATAGCGGTTGATAGGCCGTTAAACACCATTAAACAAACATTCTATAGCCCATTCATACGGCTTTCATGCACACGGTGAAGGTGAAATTACTTTGAAACTTGCCTTAAATGTTTTGAAATATATGCGTTAAAGTTTTAAGTAAACAATTTCTCTGCAACCATAAGTCAGATTGAATTGAAACTTCATATATTTGTCTATCAACAATCAACATCCATATTTTCATTTTATAGCCCACGCATGTGACTTTCATGCCCAAGGTCAAGGTCAAATTGTGTTAAATGTTTTGAAATATTTGCATTAAAGTTTTAAATACACAATTTATCTGCAACCGTATGTTAGATCAACTGGAAATGTCACATACTTCTTTATCAACAGCCATATTTCCATTCTATATCTCACCTAAGCGGCTTTCATGCCAAAGGTCAAGGCCAAATGACTTTGCTGCGGCCGAGGGTATGTGTGAGAGCCCGCTCACTTGCTCTAGTCCTTAAAAGCAAGAATAACATATCTTACCATACTGATTTCTTTTGTTTTTTTTTCGGTTGCATGTACTGATTTTGTGTCCCAAGCATAACTGGAATTCCTTTTTGTACATTTATCACAACTCTTGCCTCACTAATATTCCAGTGTTCTCCCTTTATTTTTTCACGCATTGATTTTGTATCTGGCACATGGCGATATTTCAAATTTGACCTAATATGGTCCTGATATATATCAAATCGAAGGTTACAATCGTGGGTATTGTCAAAATCGGATGATACATCATACAAGATGGCCGCCAACAGGTCATCCTTTAATTATAGAGTTCGTCTTCTTCTCATGTACCGTTTGGCCGACGCTGGTCAGACTTCACAGTTGTGGTGCATGGGTGAAGCATTTTCATATTTGTTCAAATGGAGGTTGTCGCATAATCCAAGATGGCCGTCGTAGAAAATTTGGTAAAATTCTTAAAAAAATCATATCAACTGCGTCAATTTTATCGAATTTAAGATTGCATATTTCATGACTTTCTTCAAAACGCCAGTTTTAGAAGTTGATGGTTTTAGGATTTTTATATCATGCACTGCAGTGCCGATGATAAGTCGCTAGGTGGCGTTGCCAAGTCGGACTGTTGTACTGTGCAGACTCACCGAAACAAACCGCCAGTGGACGCGTTACACTATGTTTGCAATGTAATCTCCCTGGGTAAGTTTATAGATCGCGGCTCAGTCAGCGTGCGACTAGATGCCGGGTTTTTTTGTTAGGGGAAAGTACTACAACACATTAAATGCTTAACAGGTTGCCAATTAGCAAGAGCTGGTATATCGTTAGTCCATGTACTGCGTACGTATGTACGTACGCTAGTAACACCTTTCATTTTTCAATAACTTGTGAACTTCTTCCACGATTTTGATATTATTTGACCATAATGTGTGTCTATGGATGGAGCATGGTTTAGCATATGAGTAGACTCGTATGACCCACGTTCGACCGCCCAAGGTCACGGAGTACTTTTTTATTATTAAGGCTGCCAGCAAGGGGATTAGCTTCGTTTAATGATGCCAGAGCGAGGGGATTAGCTTCGTTTAATGATGCAAGTTCTTGCATTATGGTATAGTTTGCTTTAATCTAACAATTTTCTGGTTTTGACGAAGAATCGGTTACCATGGATGTGAATAAAAATCTAATGAACGTGAATGTATGGTGTGATACATATCATCGAACCGGTATGTCACTTCTATGGTGTGATACATATCATCGAAATCCGTCCGTTTGCTTGGAAAAGTTTCAAGAACATTTACTGTAAAAATGACGTCACAGAATACGTCACGTCGGAAAAGCAGGTTCGGAAACTACTGATCCCATACCCTGATATCTATAACTTTACATGCTACTTGCAAACATGTAGTTGGCCTCAATAATAATAACATACACTCAAAGCGTTCTTTTACAACATGATCATTCATGTTATAATTGTTCTTGTTATAATATATGTTTTATACGTGCTTGTGGCTCGCCATGAGAAAAAGTGCATTATTGAGGTATTGTTATATCTACTGTAAACGCATCTAGAAAACATGACGTCACGCCGTTCGGAAACACGTGATTAATGTGTACTTTGAACTATAAATATCGTTGAATATATGTCAGTTTTTGTTCAGCTAAAGGATTACAACAAGCGATATCATCGTGTGGATAACATGTCAGGATGGCCGAGCGGTCTAAGGCGCTGCGTTCAGGTCGCAGTCTGGTTCTCCAGGCGTGGGTTCGAATCCCACTTCTGACAAATATTTTTTATCTTTTAGATAATTTCACAATTGCACAATGAGACATTTGCAATCGCTAGAATCAACGGATTCCGTTATATGTCTCATCTATCGAATAAATTCATCCACGTGGTTTAAAGCCAATAAAGGCCTTACATAGAATTTATTCAGCTTCCATAATTTTGAAATACCGCATTTATTTCCAAATCTGGAAGTCCAATAAAGAAACGAGTGCGGAGCACGAGTTTCTTTGTCGGATTTACAGATATCAAGGGAAATAAATCCGGTATTTCAAAATGGTAGTGGAAAATATTGTATCTTCGAAAAATGTGAAATATGCTCTTAGGCCAGCTTATAACTAGTTCGTTGTCAAAATTGACAATTTTGACTTTTATTTAGCTTATGCATCGTTTCTTCACCGGAAATGATGTCAGTTACCTCTCGCGATCATCTAGGAGGAAATATTTCCTTCAAGGAAATAAATCCCTGCAGAATCATGATAAATCAATGCATACTTTCCTCCTCGAATGTATGGAACGCAAAATCGACATAAACTCAAATACTTAATGCTAGCTCTAAATAATTATAGCTAACATTAAATATTTATAGCTAGCTCTAAATCATTTGAAGCGCTCTCTAAATCAGTTGAGGCTAGCTCTAAGTGCTTTAAATACTAGCTCTAATGATTTAGAGCTACAATTTAGAAGCGTCAGTAACTGATTATATAAACTTACTGAAATTGTTCGAATGTGCACCCGTTTGATAATATGAAGTGTTTACAAAGAACGAGAACCTATTATATGGCGTATTTATAATACTTTTCTTGCATGGATTCTTACATGGATTAAAACTATTTTTCTCTGTGGAGATTTTGAACTAGATGCGAAAATAGTCAATGACATCTGTTCACTGAAACGTATTGGATATCTCCACTTTGGCTGCTCTTTGGAGTGTGAAGTCATGTGATAAACAGAATCTCAAACTCGTTTCCATTTGATAGGCTCAGTGCATAAATTGTACGTGACTCGTTTCATAAATCTCATATCAAATGGGAACTCGTTTGAGATCCTCTATCTGTAAAGATAACCACTACGTACGATGTTAATTTAGTGGGTTACTTTATTGGGCTTAAACATAAGCCCGTGTCATTTGTTTGTTAAAAGCAAAGTCTCTCTTGATTTTGTGTTTAGGTAGTCAAAGCATTAAACAAATCGGGTGGATTTAATTTGAAACATGTCAAAATTAACATAAAATGATATAGATCACCATTATAGTGATTTATACTGTGTATCCAGTCCGATAATTGATTAGTTACGTATCATAAGCCTACAGTACCTAGAACCAATCATGATGGTACTGATCTTTTTTGATTCCAAAATGTAGCCCACCAAGCAGGGAGTAGCGTACAGCAGGTTAACAGTAAATACAATTTGCAAAACCGCTAGGGTGGGGACGAAAATTATACTGCAGATCGATCCCACATGCTTGAGGCAGGTGGTGGTGGTAAGGCAAGAGGGGGGGGTGGGTGGGGGGAGGGGGGGGGGGGGTGGGCGTGTTGAGCGCTTACACAGATACATTGGAGACATTGATACAGCATACACAGATACATTGGAGACATTGATACAACAGATTGCCCGTTATACATTCCAAAGAGAAAAATCATGCATAAGATATAATTTTTGGGAAAGCATTGGTTCAGCAGTTTCCGATACTATAGATGGTTAGGTAGGTGTTCCAATATCATTTCAGACATAGTTTCGAAATACATGTCACAATAAAAGTTGGATTTTTTATTCTGGCGTATAATATTGCTCCCAAAGTTTATAATAGCTGAAACGCAAATCAAGTTGGCAGTCAGTGAAACGTATTATGTACATGTGTTTTTCAAAGTGACGAGTATTACACGAATTAGAGATTTATTAACTCACTTTATTACGAACAAATTGGAACTTTATTATAAATGAAATACATGTATATAACAAAGCAAAATGGACTTTAATTACAATCTTTGTTGACACGTTCAGTCTGTGGTTGATCTAACTGGTAATCTGTGAGTGCCTTGGCGGACATTGTCTGGTATTTATCCGACCCGTCGACACACCGAATCATGAAATCATCATCCGGCTGCAGAAAGTTATACTGACTACTTTCTTCTTCTCATCGTCTTCCGGAATCACCACACGGTGCTTGTTGCCCAATTTCCGGTCTCTGCACGACCTGACCAGTGTTTACGAGAATCGTACCAGGGATTCGGTTCACTGGAATGTATCCATCGCCCGGGACCTCGACCTCCAGTCCAGCAACATCGTCCAGAAACAGGAACGTGAGTGATCCAAAATCCGCGTGCTCTCCAGATCGAAATTTGATTGGGTTTTATTTCAGACGTGGCCTCGAGAGGAGGGTAATACACAACACGCATCGTTGACTCGTTATTTTCATGGCCAATCAATGAATGGCATTTTCGCATAAAGTCCATATCCAGCCCAATACTAAGGGAAAGAACGTCACAAAATTGGTAAGCCAGCTCGGTGGTTTCCGCAAATACTTTCTGTTTCACTTCTCGCATACGTTGTTGAGTGGACCAGTTGCCTGTATCATACTGCGGGCAGTAGTTGAACGCTTCTTTCAGATCAGACGGTCGTTCAGGATTCGCGGTCTCTCGTCCAATACCCAACCAACCGAAGTTCACATCTCCACGCGCGAACTTCTGTTTCACTTCCACTGGTTCTTCGAAGAACTGCCGTGAAACTGTTTTATATTCATCAACCATCTGTTGGTTCACGCCATGGTTTTTCAGGTAGCAGAACGACACATTTTCAAATGCTCCTTTAACATCATTTACAATGGCAGCAATAGTGTCAATTTTCACCGTCGTCGCATCTTTCACGTCAACACCATACCCACTGAAGTCTATTATAGGAATATTTCCTGCAATTTTCCTGTAGCCGATTTAACCAAAATTGCTAAGCATACATTGTGCGAGTAATCATTTAGTTGTCCTGAAATGCATTATTTCATATAGAGTCTGTTAACCTCTCTTTTTTACTGACTACACCTCGACGGGCGTATATTGTGAGCTTCGGCACTCTTGTTATCCAATGTGTTACAGACAATGTACGGAATTTACCGACAGAAGTCGTACACAATATGGAGCATATCATGAAAACTGGAACACGGAATAATTATAATTATGACTACTATTCGTGCATGAATATTGTGGCGCAATCCTTTTACCCTCCGTAACTCAGCCCTTGTTGGACTGAATTGGTCGGCTGATGGTCCCCTTTTGTCAGGACTGAACTGTTTCGCTGCCACCAGACCTTTTGGTCAATTAGAAACCGAGTGACGTCAGTTGCTGATTTCTTCACCTCAATGTGATAATAATTGTCTGTCGCAACGTCAGATGAAAGAATGTTACAATTCTTTGTAGTACCAATTGGAAACTCAAATTGTAGAGAAGGCGTTCGTTCAGGAGTACATATTTTTAATGTGGTTAATAAAGTAAATATACAAATCCAAGTCACGCATGAAGTAGTTCAGAAACACAAGCAACTCCTACTTCCACATTCCCCTCCGTCAGGGAGTTGGCTCGACGGCCTTCCCTGACAAACACCCCAGTAAAAATAAGTAACAGTTGCAATTTGCTTAAAAGTTAATAAGTCCGTCCTTGAATTTAGATCACAGTAATTCCGAAACTAAAGTAGGTTATTTAATTTATCCAAAGGAGCCAAAACAGAATGCTCTTTAAAACCCAAAACTGGCACTCTCCCTTGGATCGGGAAATCTCAGCTTTTATACATCTCGGTGATTCAGGTACCTTTAATGGTGACCTTGAGTAAGGTCTACCTTTAAGTGGTTACCTTTTATTTTAAGGTTAACCTTTAATTGAATTAAAGGTTATGGTGAATCAGGCAAGAAAGTGTCTTGTCAAATATTCCCTCCCAAGATAATCATGATAATAGATGATACTGCACTACATGTGTGTCTACAACAATATTCATATGAGCATGGCAATTTAGACTTATAGTACGCAAGACACGTCACAAGAGATTGACTGTCTACATAATCTAATAGTGTCCTCCTACATCTTTTTGTAATGCCGCTGGCTAGAAACAGTCAGTCAGTTCATGCCTTAATGAGATAAGCATTAACACTATAATGTTTTCATATTTATAAGTGAGACCCATGCTCAATTGAACAATGTTGTAGTAAAATACAAGAAATATGGTGTACGATTGTCATTTTAAACCTTTTCATACAGAGAACATACCCTTCTACCAGCCCATAGCTGTATGTTATTCTCGTCTCCCCACGGGAATACTAAATCTTAGGTGACCACACTTGAATCTTCTCATCGAGCCGGTTAAATGTGTGATCATAGCCCATTGACATATTGCATATTTGTTAGTGGAGAAACAAGACGAACACACAGTTTACCCCTTGTACCACGAAGTATTCACTGTATCAATCGTCTCATAGAGACGGGTCAAATGAATGGTCGTTAGATATACATATTATGCCACACTGCTAGGAGCTACTATGCCTGGTAACTGCTCATTTACCAACAAGACTGGGCAATGTTTATCAACTTTGCTTTTCTCAAATCATATCAACTGGAGGAGTACTGTTGCTAAATATAGATGACCTACAAAAAGGTCTACCTTACGCTTGGCAGTGAGCAAGCCTATGTCTGCACAAGGTTCCACAGTGATGTAGTGGGTATTGTGATAAGGCTCCTAATTGGTTTGGCCCAGTTTAAAGGCCCAACAATCGGTGCCCTGGTACCGAATTTTGTAGGAGGGGCATATCCAATTACTGATAGCGTCCCTAGCCTGTCAGTTATACACTGGCTTTATCAATAGAATACATAAACAGCAGCACATGTTTGTCGTCTGCTCCCAATGTAGAACAGTAAGGGGGCTGTTGGATAGCCAGTGTAGGTGTTTCATACTGACCAGTATCTAGATATATGGTATGTACTATAGGTTTGTTATCAAACGTGTGGTCCCATAAAACACACAAATGATACAATATATACCAGTCCCTATAATAGTGTCTGTATGTTTTAGTTGTGCAGGAAAATGATTGAGAATTTACTAAAAGTGTTAAAACTTATATAGTATTTTGCTGCTAACTATTTCGAAGCAAAGAGTATTCTGATGCTATTATATAAATTATTAAAAATAGAAACACTTAAAATTTAATGAAACACATTTCCATGTGTTACACAATGACAAAATGGGGCTTATTGAGTGTTTGATCAGTTTAACTCACATTCAGATAGCACATGACTACATCATGATGCAGTTTACATCATTAATTAGAGCCACCATGAATGACCACCAAACTAAACAGTGTAGATCCTGATGAGGCTGCTGATCCGGGGATATGCATGTCGTAACGTGTCCACGTGTCCATTACTTAGAGTGTGTCACATACATATAGTGAAACCTATATTGTCCTTCTGGACCTGAACAAGGTTCCTATCTCCGATGTATTTTGTAAGTACATGTAGTTACCAATATTTCAGAATATGTGTTTGTAATAAGTCGGTATTTGATAAAAATGTGTAACTGTGTCATGTCATTCCACAGATAACCCCGTCCCAGTTAGTCTGCATTGCTGCAGATATAATATATGCTGACAGCTAATTAGAGACCAGGTTGAAATAGCCATACTGGTATGTGTTAGGATGCAGGAAATAAGGCTGCTAGCAAACTTGAATTCATGTAGTCACGTAAATTCCAGACCAGACTGCACATACATGCTGTTTTGTGACTGTGCATACTAACCCGAGTATATGCTGTTTATAATTAGTATATACTGCATTTTCACAGCCACTGTATCAAGTTCTAGGCGAAATATTTCTCTTGCTGGTCTATTAAACCATGGTTTTGTTTCATTCACCTTGTTATGTGCATACCAACCACACATTTAATTTGATATTACTGTCCAAAATCAAAGTTGTGCGGCTGGCACACTGTCTGATGTTGACCATACAGGCAGTTATAGCTGTTAGCGTTATCACTAAACACGTGGGGTTGTTTACAATGTCGGGTCATGAACTCAGCTCTATGCATGAATTACATATGTAACAGCTACGCTCCGCCCGGCAAGTTTGAATCAGTTGTCAGTTGGGTACATTGTATTACTTCAAAAGCACATTTACATTTGTTTTCTTAAATCCAAATTTTTCTAAACCTTTCAAAGTTGTATTATCTATGTCTGTGTGAAATAGTGTACTTATTTGTTCAGTGGTATTTCTAAAATATCTGAAAATGTGTCCCTGAAGTGAAGCATGCATAAAATTATCAAAAAGCCTGCCCAGCGCCATCTGGTGGCTTTTATATCCCAGTTGGGCCTTTAAGGTCTACCTTTAGCTTGGCAGTGTGCCAAGATTAAGGTCACTATGAAAAGGTCAATATGGTTCATATGCAGCTGTAATAGCTTCCCCATGCATCTGAGTGAATAGAGGCTTTACAGCCCATCACACAATAAATGTTAATTGACCAGTGGTTAACTTAGGGTAACAATATATTTCCCATTGCAGCAAATAATTAATTAAGACGTGTATATAACTGGGAAAAGTTTGCCACAATATATCACACTTATACATTGCGCAGTTTCTGCTTTGCACACGGTGTATGTTGATAACGCATGCCGCTGTTTGTCCGATAGTGTATTCCGCTACGTCATGAGATTGCCTCTTGAATGCCTTGAAGGGAGATTGCTGCAAATATGGATTTTTACTTCAATATGGTCATAAAGTTAAGAAAATTCGCTTTGACATTTTTTTTTCGGATGCCATCTTGAAATATTGGTGGCCATTTTGAATCTCGAATCACAAAATCGTGTAAACAATCATTATCCTTTGAGCAGAAGCAATCTACTTTAGAAGTATTGCCTCATTCGATAGTATTTATTCGATGAAGCATGTAGCTATAGATATATACCTTGAGCCAGCAATAACCCACCCCCCCCCCCACCCCCCCCCCATGTGGGATTTTTGGTGAGTATGATTTACGGATTCAGTAGCCTATTGTCTATCAATTCTGGTTGTCTGCGCCCAAAAAGCCACTGGATGAACAAATGGCGGCCATTTTACAAAATGGCCACTGAACAGTATTATATAGTTTTATTAAGGACTGCTAACTTACAGTCTGTTCAATATTAACCGGGTAAATTGCTATAATTAAGTCACAATTTGAATGTAAAATGATTTAGAATACATCTTACATTTAATTACATCCGTAAATGGCAACATATTTCAAAATGGCTGCCGAAATAGGCTGTTTTACAACATTGTTCTGCGAGTCGTGTGCTGTTACGAAAAAATACAGACATACGCAGCTTAGCTTGCTTGTATTATTTACAGCTGTCTTAATGTTCTGTATTTTAGTATTTACTGTGTCATACATGGAGTAATATGTGCTACAAATCATCCATTCAGCATGGTAGAAAAGATAATATTTTCTATATCCAATTTGCAAATCCCCTAACCGTAACCCTAACCCTAACCCTGACAGTAATACTTATACTTATTTATTTATTTTACTTAATGGTGTTTCAAGGCTTGTCAACAGCTGAGAGTATTAATTATATGTATCAGAGGTTCATGTTGGAATACACAACATAGTAAACATGGTAATTGACATGTCTAATTAACACTACTAGGTTGTAAAAGATGGTGTTCGGCCATTTCCGCTGTGTATAAACCAACATCTAAACTGTTGTATATATGATAATTACAAAGATAAATGTGTCATTTTGGTGTCAAATCGTCAGGAATAATATGCCCTTTACATGTGCGTGCATATTAGAGAAATAGTTCAGCCGTATATGGGATAGATTTGGAAAAAAGGAGAAATATATTAATTAGCTACTTCAAGTTAACGATGGACTGGCTATACAAATGTATAAATGTATATCTAGCGATATTATATTCGATATAAATATATATCAAATCCAGATCCAGATCCACCCACCCCATTAGCATTGAAAAACAGTATGACTACATGCTTACCCTTAGCTATGTCCAATTCATTGAATTATGTGTATTCTTGTTAATTGGTGCCTAAATAGATTGTAAATACATAATTTATTAAATATTTGTGTAAACTATGTGCTTAATACGTTATTTAAATAAGTATCAAATGCTGCACGGCATAAATATGCTACATGTACAAATATGTATAAATTTGGCTCCAGCCGATATGCAGTCTAAATGTATTTTTTTAATAGTATTGTAAAATTTGCTTTCAGAATTGATTATGTTTCAAGTCTTTAAATGTAACGAGAAGCATATAATTTGTCTAAAATGGACAACTTTATTTGGGTTGTGATCTGCCAAAATTGAGTATATTGACGCTGTATTGTGATCAGTGCAGTTTAAGCCACCCAGCAAACACATTTGTGCTTTATGTATACACCATTCACATTTCATGCAACAACCCCTTGCAAACAGTTCAACATAATACCAGGATGCACTTTTTGCAGTACATGTGTAAGTATAAAAAGAATTCAACCCCATTAAATATGTGCGAGAAATAGTTTGATTTGGTGTGTTTGTTATCGCATTGTTATACTTATGTACTGATTCAGAAATATAGATATTGTTTACATACAGAGTAGCTGGTACGTACCACAATTCTAACATTCCAAACGTATATTTGCAACATACTTGATACTGTGATTTATCATCATCATAACAGGCATCATCAACGGTAGTGTATGACTCTTGGCAGATACTGTCTGTACATACGCAAATACACTTTATTTCCTTGCATTTATAACCGCCTTTGTTGGTACGCAATTTTGGTCTCACCTACGTTAGTGGAAAGTTAGACATGGCGGCCAAAATTCAAGGCTAGTAGTACACGTATTAGGCGTAAACAATTGTGTGGACATACACGTACGTCCAAATGTAATATATCAACTGATCCGTTAGTCGGATCATTACCAAACTTCCTCATAGTGATGGCGATCCACCCAGTGTCATTCGGGAGACATTTACCTTAGTGGCATTGACCTTCGTGTGTGACATACACCTCATGTTGAACGGGTGTCCACCATTAGATGGAGCTTCAGTTTCTCGGATAGTGGGCTTAACTAATGAGCTAGGTCGGGCAATTCTGTGTAGATGGAGGTTTATCGCGATAGTATTTGTCCAGCTGAATGTTTTTGTTTGTGCATGTTACATGTGTTTTAACTGGATATATGTGTCTCGTGATACACATGCTGTGACTGTATATTCGTTCCGACAGCTGGGTCAATCTTTTTATCGTGGATAACGTAAAGCCAAAAAATGTGGTAATAGGAATATGTTTCTGGGATGAAACATATTATATGGTCATGTGGAGTGTCGCCGGAACATACATACATTGCTGTGAGGTCCCATATATGCATTTCTGAGACAAGTGGACATGAAAGTCGGTGATATAAACATTTTCTAGCGACACAATATCGTTATGTGTAGTCATATAAATTCCTGCAATGTACAAATGAACTTACTGTATGAACCTATCGATGTATTTTGTATGGGTTTGTGGACACATTCAGTGACGATATGAAGTCCATCCGGGACAAAGCGCCATCATATCAATGTGTATCAGGAACTCAAAATAAGGCATGCGGCCAATATAAGAATGTCTCCAGGACAATGGAATGCATTGTGCTGCCATATGAAAATGTTTCAAAGACAATTAAAGAAACAGGTCGACTGGTTGATGTTTTTTCAGGGATGCAGAATGACCAGTAATTCTTAGTCTGAATATATGTTTCGTGCACTATTAGTATACGAAGGCATTTAAGGGACCAAATGCAAGATGCTGTGTGGTCATATGAATGTGAGTCGTGGACACGTGATCGTCCTATGCATGCATGCTGTCATATGAATATGCTTCTGTGATACTTAGCTAACATATCATTAGGTCATAATAAGTCGGGGGAAAAGAGAGCTGCAATGCATTGTATTGCCATATGCCTCAATGATAAAGGGTAAACATCACATATAAAAGTAAATTAGTCAGTGATGGAGTACACCTACATTGTCCCGACGCCGAATTCCGTCTGTGGCCGTGACATATACTTATTCATGAATGTGTTACAGGATAATGTAACATCACAAATGGAATAAATATGTGAACACATTTTCTGATAGAAACAGCACTATGCCGCATTTAATTAATTTGTGTTACAGACGAACGGTTGACCATTTCAGGACAGATGGACGGACGGACAAACTGATGTCAGTATTATCTATAATGTCACAATTACTTACCAACACAGCTAGATGTGGGTGTACAATCAGTACGAATGTTGTAGATCTCCGTCGGCGGCACCATGTAATCAGATCGAGATGAGTGACATTTCGCAATTGAAAGAAAGTGGGTGGGGTAATTGGTTTTCATTGGATTGACATTAAATTTTGACTATTATTCATACACTTTGTATTTACAGTATTTGAAAATGATCTGCAATACGTTTCGGGTAAATATATTTAGTATATTACATTCATAATATGTACTTTATATACAATTATAAGGCTATATTCACGAAACCGAAAGAAAATATTTATGATTTTCTGAAATGTTTGTTAAAGGTGCATGCCCACTCACTAGGCACAAACTGTTCTGTGTATGAGTTAAATAAGTGTATAATTGTGTCACCATTCCACCAGTTCTAAAAATTAAGAATACCAGCTATACAGATATAATAATTTTGTAATATGTATTTTACGCACGGTGGTATCAGACTATTTTCATATGCAAATGAGGCATGATATTTTTTAATTAAGTTATACTAATTAAATACGTCACTTGAAAAAAAGAATATTTTCGACAGATTACAAAGTATGATCATTGCACATTAAAACTTAAATACAGAAAACAAATAGTAATGTCCGTTAACATTTTAAAGAAATACGGTTATCGCCTCTGATATCAGTGTGGAAATTTATGTCTGATATAAAATGCATAATAATGCCAATAAATACGTGGGGTGATGATGAATGAATGTTTATTTTGCCAGAAAATATCTCTGATATAAATAACATTAGCTTGTGCCTACTGAGTGGGCATGTACCTTTAATAGATACATGTAGCTTGCGCATTGATGTTGTGTGTATTGTATCTAGTATTATTTGTCATGATATTTCAGACACTTTCATACCGAAATATGCCAAATAGCTCTCTAATAATGATAGCTACAGCCATGTATGTGTAGTTTCCAATTCGGTGAACAATGCCGAATGACCTACTTTACAAAATATGTCACAGAACGGCAACAAATCAAACTTTCGAGTGCCATCCGGGCTTATTGTGACATGTTGAGGTCACATATAAACATTAGCCTGGATGACAACCATTAACACGACCTTATCCCTGGTGTCATTTTTCAGCTTTATTGTTACCAGTCTATATCAACCATGGAGGTTATCAAATGTCACTATTATGAAATCATGGTTAAATATTTACTTACAATGTCTAACTTACAAAATACAATATCGTAATGGGTGCCTCTCAAATGAGACTAATGGAGTATTCTAAAGCACGCATCTGATTGGTCAATTGAAATCACAGCCTATAAAATATGAACAATCACAGCATATACAATCTCCGTTTTACCAGTCTGTGTTTTACAACTTGACAGATTTATGTAACCCTACGCGCTTTTGTAAACAATGGCCAGCGGCGGGGAATTCAAATATTTCCAAATTAATTTCGGTACATTTTCGGTTATCAATTCTGCCATATTGACCTGTACAACCCAAAGCGGAACAGAGAATCTACCAACTACTGACAAATGTGACTTCAGTGTGGTGGCCCTTCAACAAATTCCAAAAAATATTACCCCACCCGCCCAAAATATAGTAGCGTAACCATTTGTCGGGATTACCCCCGCATCGGGAATTTTCGTAAACCGCATTTATCACTAATCACGGAAACTTTCACGGTCAGTTTCCCAGACATTTTTTGCAGAAGACACCTATCTGTCAAATGGAGACAAATGTTCCACATCGCCCTTGGTCATGTAAGGTTTTAATCAAAATTGTTAGAATACCTTCAAAATGTTATATTTCAGCTATTCCCACTTTTGTCCACTCATAAACATCATTATTGAAAAAGATTTACAAAGCATGGTTCTGTCAGTCTGTGTCACTGGATTCTTTAGCCATTTTGAGAAGTCCAGGTCATGTAAACACCGATTGGTAGCTGTCATTATACTGGGGGGTCTTATATGAAAAACAATAAGCAAACTAACACAGAATTATATTTGATTACACAGATGTAGAATTTATTAATCTAAATGCTCTATACATAATAAACTGTATTACAGATGGGTAATCACCTGAATTAGGAGTATATCCAGGGAAATCCTAGGCCTGTTGACACAAGTTATTGAATCACACGAACCCAATGCAGAAATGTTGGCATTTCTTTAAATGAATAAAAGCAAATAAATGTTGCAACTACACATATAAAAGCAATACAATTGTTAAAATAAAAATTTCAGTTCAATACATGTATAGATGTCTTCGAAAAAGTCCCGTTAATCTCAATGAAATGGGAATATTCTTCGGCGGAGTTACATTTCTTCAAATTAATTTTGTGTGAGGCGGTTATCGATGACGACAACAACCTGCTGACGTATTGAAAAATATCACTGTTCGTGATATGCTACGATGTTGCAGAAAGCGGGGAGAACACTAGGTGCATTAGAATGGGGATAACCATGATTTGTTTTTCGATTTGGAGGGTATGTATGAGGTTTTATGGTCTGAGTATCAGTTTTACGGCTCCACTAACGCATCACCGTAAAACTGATTCACAGACCATAAAACCTCCCACATACCGCTCCAAATCGAAAAACAAAGCATGGTTATCCCCTAAATATACCTGCATGTATTAGACAATGGCCATGATGCATGCACTGGTGTGCACTTACACTGGTAATGGATGACGGTCGTACACATTGGAACGCACACGTTCTCGTATGCCACATAGTGTATTTCAGTAGTTATACAAAATATACATGTTTACTATATACATGTGACAACTACACATTTGAATCCTGTTCCTGCTGATGACTCGGAATAGTTTGAGGGAATATGATTGGAATGTACACTAAATAGTGTGTACATTATGTGGAACTAGGATATATATATCTCAGTTTCATCGGTTCTATTACCTAATTTTATTTTTATGTCACACAAACTCATTTACTTGAAAGTGTATAACAATATATTTATCCTTTTTTACTCCAGCTTAGCATCCTCGTATTATTTACAGATATCTTTATGTTCTGTATTTTAGTATTTACTGTGTCATACATGGAGTAATATGTGCTACAAATCATCCATTCATCAAGGTAGAAAATCCAATTTGCAAATTAGTACCTACGACCTATACTATTGACAGTAATAATTATATTTATATATTTATTTTACTTAATGGTGTGTAAATGCCTTTTAACAGCTGAGAGTAATACGTATATGTACCAGAGACATTCATGTTGGAATACACAACATAGTAATCAGGATAATTGTCATGGTTGCATAACTATGAAATGGACATATAGAGAGATGAACAGACATTCATTCTGTTTCTGAAATGTGTGTGGATAACTAATATGTGGCTGTGACTGGAGAAATGGGGCTTATGGGATTTGCGACCAGTGTTGATCCTGATCAATTAGCACACTACTGTACCCTGGTAACGATATATTATGCTTGTTAGAAGCATGATGTGAGTTTCCCTGATGGAATGGCGAACAGTGCAGATCCTGATCAGACTGTGCAGATACACAGGCTGATTTGAATATACACTGATCACAACACCCATAAGCCCCATTTCTCCAGTCACAGCCACATATACAGGTGTTAGAACCTTTCATAAGTATCTGGCAGCGTATAAAGTAAGACAATATATTACATGTAAAATGGTCATTGTAAATTCAGTGGGTGGGGAATATATAGTTAAAACTATATACTTTGTTTTAGCATTGCATCATCTGCTGTAGACATTATGTAATCAGAATATGGACATTCAATATATATTGCAACCACTAGTAAGTGCAATTGATACAAATAATATACACCGCGAGAGATTTGCATAATGAGACACATAACTTAGTTGTTACCTTCACTAAGTAAATGCGAAGCGGACGGACAGACGGACGAACACTCGGGCACACTGTAACTGAAGTGTGTACGGATAGTTATCAGTAGTTCCAAAGTATTTGCATATGCATTTAATCAATTTGCAAGTAAGTGACAGTGCATAACATAAATTAAATTAATTACATGTAAATTACCATTGTAAAATGTGTGGGTGAGGAATGGTGAAAAATACATCAGATAACCGGTATATATGCAATTACATGTCTAATGAACACTACTAGGTACCATTGACACAAAGAAAATACAAAAGTACCATACTTTCATGGAGTTATTAAGGTAGGTGTTTTGCCATTGAAATTCAGTGGGTGGGGTAATAAAGCTTGCAAAATTCTTCATCTGAATTAGCAGATATTATTTATTTGAACAGTATTCCATTGTATAGTTATGAACACATCAGAAAACATACAAAGCTGCTATATCAGTTTCCAATGAAAAAAAAAAGTGTTTTCAATGAAAAATGTTTTTTTTCACAATTGCGAAAAGTCCGAGGATGGTATACTTCCAAATGGTGCCAAACATTCATCCAGCGGGTTACAGAGCGCAGCCATACGGCATAGCACTCGTAATTAAATCGTAGTTTCAGAAATAAAAATATGTCGGCAAAAATTCCCACAGTGGGGGAGAAGGGTTTCCATTTCTCTGCTGACGGCCTATATAGAATGGACTGGCTCAGAGGCAAGAGCCAGAAAATACGTTACACCCCATAGTTAGCATTTAATGTAATTCCCTACTACGCGTTGTGCCTATATTTCACGTTGTGCTCCTATACCTTCCGTTGGCGAGGCTGTCCTTTTTCGGCTTATATTTAAATGTGGGAATTGGCTCGAACACCTTTCATACCCGGGACTGTTCTTCGTTTGCTTACGTTTAACGGCCGCACTGTCTCTATGGACTTGCACGCCGTCCGCAAAAGGCGGAAAATAACAACTTGGGCCGAATGGGAATTAGGAATTTTGAATCTGTGCAATCTGGGTAGAACCAATTCGCTGGCTTATTGGCCCCAGAGACAAATGTGCAATTTGGATTACTGCTGGCGGCCACCAATTTGGTGACCTATTTTCGCGCAGTAATCTGGTGCACGGCCGCCACAACAAACACACAATTGTCTGAATTAAGTGGTGAGGCCCGCATGTGGCCCTATTGTTGGGTACTTTTGTTTGCGGTTCTATTTATGTTTAGTATAGTGATCTTATGTTGGCAAATAAAGGACTCGTAAGACGCGGTCGTTGTTGTAGAGTGAGGTTAGGTGGTGTGAAGAGAGTCCACCGGCTTCACCGCTGAAGAGACCCGTGGGTCCCCTGTCATCAGGCCCACCCCGAGCCCGCCGCGCGCGATGCCCAGCATCATGTAACTAGATTCGGCGGCCAAGCGTCCATCATCCAGGCTACGTTCCACGGCCGAGCATGTAAACAGGCAGTCCGGATCAGGTAGTCTGTGTAGACTTCATCCCGGGGACTAGGATGCTGAGGGGTGGTGTGGTGCACCCCATTGTGACGTTTGTTATGGTTAGGGTTACGTCATCAACAAACAATAGCAACTACGGGACTAGTGAGTATTACGAATAGCATCCAATGGGATTGAAGTAGAATGATACAATCCTTGACATTTGGTATTGTCACCAAATTGGGAAGGTGCCGAGGGAATACTTATGATCTATACTTATTTATATCAGAAGGGCAATGTATTTTTTTAATCACTGTATGACGAACAGTTACGACCCTGACCGACTGTTCGGATGTAGATGCTATTTTGATTATTTGCTGGTCGCGAATGCTTAATCCCACTTTCTATGTGACAGCCACATAATATCACGTGTGTAACTATCAAATACATACACCAAGGTTATATATAAACTGTATGTTGAAATGCACACCGGGCATCTGATTACGGAGCCCCGCAAGGGACATGGATTTTCTTTATTAATTCGTTCCTACGAAATAACAATTCGTTCCGTCAATTTAACAATTCGTTCCCTCGAATAAACAATTTCTTCCCACGATATAACAATTCATTCCCTCGAATTAACAATTCGTTCCCACGAAATGACAATTCGTTCCAACGAAATGACAATTCGTTCCTTCAATTTAACAATTCGTTCCCACGAATTAACAATTCGTTCCCACGATATAACAATTCATTCCCTCGAATTAACAATTCGTTCCCACGAAATGACAATTCGTTCCCTCAATTTAACAATTCGTTCCCTCGAATTAACAATTCGTTCCCACGATATAACAATTCGTTCCCACGAATTAACAACTGGAACGAATTGTTATTTCGTGGGAACGCATTGTTAAATTGAGGGAACGAATTGTTATTTCGAGGGAACGAACTAATACAGAAAATAATGCTACGTCCCCTGCGGGGCTCCGTATCTGATAACAGGAAAAGCTTTGAACTAAAAACTGCATCGGCTTTCTCAGAAATATACAGGCAAGGATCTGTTGGGCCGTATTTATTGCAAGATACGCGTGTTGGTATGTTGATATGTCACGTGGTATTACTGTACTGTTAGGGGCGGATCCAGCATTTGGGGAACGGGGGGGGGGGGGGTTGTCCTATTTTCGAGCTCCACGGAGTGAAGCGAGTATGCTAGAGGGGTCCGGGGGCATTCCCACCCCCTCCCCAGGACAAATTTGGAGATCTAGATGTCCAGAAATGCACTTTCCTGTAGTATTTTACGACATTTAAATTCAGACTCCAACTGGTGGTAAACTGTGATCTATATACACTCCGTTGCAACCCCGGACCCCCCCCCCTCTCCCCCCCCATAAACCACCCCTGTACGTGCGTATTTACGTCAGTAACACCTTTAATTTTTCAATAACTCATGAACCGCTTTTCATCAGTTTTGATAATGCTTGGCCACAATGTGTGTCTATGGATGGTGCTTTGTTTTACATACGACCCACGTCCCGTGCCCCAGGTTAAGGCGCGATTGACTATTGTATGAGACCTAAGTCTGTAGTACTTTCATTTCACAGCTAAAAAGCATTGTGTTTCACAAATAGTGCTTCCTGGTACATCAATAGCAACAATGACAAACGGATATATTTTAAATGGCTATCTCGTCGGGCCAATTACTCAAGAATACAATTTATATATCTACTAACAAATGGATATAGTTACAGGGATATAGTTTTGCAAATTTTGCGGCATTTACGTTGAATGATAAACACGAACTAGTACATTGAAATTGTAATGATTATAATGTCAGAAATTAATATTGCATGGTTCTAAACCGTGTTGTAAAAAAAAGAATATAATGTTATGCACTATCGGAGTTACTTCATGATTAATGATTCATAGCTTGACAGTAGATGTAATTGAGACAGTAGATGTAATTGAGAATGTCGGACTTAGTCAAGCATGTACTGGTGGCAATTTCATTTTGGAGATTTGATTTAAACAATATTTTGTTTCATTTCATCATGTAGATGAACATGCATACATACATAACACGATAGTAGGATACATAAACAGGATTAGAAAACACGCTTTCTAAAAGCTTATATGAATTCTTCTCTAGAATCTGGATAACAGCAAGGATATGGCGTATATGGCATATTGTGGTTAACATTCTAATGTTTAGTCCCTATAATTTGGAGATTTATCTTCTGAACATATGTACACGTACTGTAGTTATAAAACGTTTACCACACCATTGTAAATTTGAAACTACTTCTGTTTCACGAAACCTGCCCAAATTTTACGGCCATATAAACGATGCAAAAACAGTATTTATTTTCGATAATGTTAAATTTTATCAAAATTTAAGAATGAGCGTTATTTATATTTCGTGAAATATGGTCAAATATTGATTTTATTACGATAAATTGATTTCTCTATGTAGTCTAGTTGCCATCGCTATATGATCAATATGTAACCCGGACATCTTTGAGAGTGTAAGTTTGTTTTGCGAATTCATGGAGATTATGGGTCCCTGACCTCAAATCCGCGGGATGGCAACGCGCCATCCTTGGACAACTCCCGGTATCCATGGAAATCCAAGATGGCCGCCGTGAATATAGGTAAAATAAAAAAATTGGCAAAACATTGTACTTCATTATGTTAGCAATGCGATTTTGGTGGCTATACCCCACTAGTGGCATGTGAAGAAACCAATGGAATACATTTCAACAATATCTGACCATGATAACATTACACAAATTCAAAATGGCCGCCATTTTTCGACAAAAAAAATCTAAATTGACCATAACTTTTTATTGGAATATACTAGAGACGTGTATTTTGTCTCTACTCACATGTTTTGGCATATAAGAAATCCAATGGAATCATTTTGAATGATATAAGTATATTGACTTTTGAGAAAAAAAACCCAGATTTTACGCAATTTATTTACTGAAGAGAGCAATATTTCAGCAGCACCCACCCGTTTGGACTCAACTGAACCTTGCCATACCATGTATTGCTATGTTTGAAGTTGTATCTCTTCTATAGTCCGCAGACGATAACTTGCTACTTGTTTACATACAAACCGATCATAAACAAAACACAGAATAGGTGAGACAGGTAAATATACCCGTGGCAATATTCCTTTTCAATATTGATTTTTGAGATTTGTCATCAAGTGTTATGTAGTAGAGGGGTTACAGTGAAGATAACAATGCCGTAGGTAGTGAGTTCGAATCTTAGTTTTTCATACATGTATACACATATATTTGTATTTGTTTATATTTTATTATATATTTCTTTTGTATGTGTGTTGCTATTACAAATTACATTAACTAAGCATGAGATAGATTACATGTAGAACGTTAGTCTCTCACTTTGAAGAAAACTAATAACTAAATGCACATACGTGTGTACATGAAGAATCTTGGAATATGTTCTCGCAGATCATATCATATTGAGGTCAAACAGCAATAGTGATAACCCTCACCGTTTCACTTATTCCCTTCTCCAGCAAGCAGTCATAAAAAAAAACAAAATGATATCACAAAAGTAATGCGTTTTGTGAGGTTCGAACTCTCGACCAGATGAAATGAACAAAAGTTCCGCTAACGTATGGATATTCTCCCGCTTCGATACCACTGAGCCACACTACATGTCTATTTTTGCGCACCAAGATACACTATTATATTGACATGCATGCACGTGCACTTTATCATGTAGTTAGTATACACGAAAACGAGGCTATGCTATGATAATACACCTGGTCTACCTATATTTGGACTCATCGATTGACCTCCAGCAACTTATTATCGTCTGTCATTTATACTTGGCAGTAAGTTTGTTGTGATGGAGCGGTACACAGACCTCTAAAAGGTTACCCCCCCCCCCCCCCCCGCCCCCCTGCTGTGGTATGCAGATCTGGGCCACTATTCACTGATATCTGTGCAGTGGAGACAAGTCTAGAGAATGATCAGTTTGCAGACGCACGATAGTTGAACTCCATACTGCATGAACATAAACCCTGTTGATTGGGGAGGGTATAATGCTGCTCCTTATAGAGCGCTAGGTTCCCCAAAACCAGCCTCAATATATATGATTGGTCCTCTTGTCGATTCACCACCATCTCTTCCCGACAGTTATCACAACACTGTCATACTTTTGGAAAATGTCCATAGTACTTGGGATGAAGACGTCATATTTATCTGCTGACATGGAACTTTTATTGTTGCAACACACATCAAATGGGCCAATCGTGAAAACCGCTTCAAGTCGGTTATTGTCAGACACTGCATGACCTTAGCTGCTGCAGAGGCGTTAAACCCTTTCACATTCACTTTTTATAATCGCTTCAGAAAATAAAATTTTACCGAGTGTATACTACTGTATTTAATTACAGCTCATAAAACAATGAAACAGTTCATCTTCAACTTGTGTATGTTCATTTGTTTGCCAACAACAATATAAAATGGACATACTATCCATGCCAGTAGCCTATTTCACCAACATTGTAAAGTATACTTATCTAGCAAAGTATACTTTGAGGGAGAAATTTCAATTTAAGGATACATTTTTATTATACTAAATTTATTACATTATCACAGCCATTTTGGCTGTGATAATGTAATAAATTCAGTATAATAATTCTGCATACTTTTAATCATCAAATGTATGCAGTCGTTAGTTCTATATGAAATAATGCATTTCGGGAAAAATAAATGATTCCTCCATCAATGTATACTTTGCTAGATAAGTATACTTTGCAATTTTGATGAAATCGGCTACTGACCATGTAGCTGTAGCCGCCATGATGTTACACAACTAAAGAGAGATCATATGATATCACACACATAACACCATTGACTAGTGAATGAATGACATGTAAAGCAAAGTGAAAATGAAGGTGCTGAAATAAACAGTTTGCATAATGTGGTAAGTAGTGAGACGTACACGAAATATTTCGTACATATTTATACTTTTAAAGATGGGAGCCCTTAGCTAATTTACAGGAAATAAATAGTATATATTTTTGTAACTATTCAACACGTTTGAAGCATTACAAGTGACTGCTATACAATGTAAATATATATTAATAATTACTTTCTCTTAGGTGACGGTCACGACTAAGTGGCTATTGTTACATGCCATGTCTCTATATCATGTTTAACTTCTATTTTTCATTATCTGACATTTTTCATTTATTATTTTCTTTGCTATAGAGACTGGCTTCCATCCCATTGGGTCACATAGCGAAATCTAAACTCGAATACTCGATACGAATACGCGCATAATTTTGACACTTCGTGAACTGTACGATACCGAAATCATCTGAAAATACGTTTAAATAATATTAATACACCAAATTTCATTCATAATTTATATGGAACTACTTTCCTTACTAGTTATTTCTCAAGATTTCTTTGTAAAACAGCGTGCATAACACGTTCAGTTTTATCACCGTCGCCATTTTTTTTCCGAGGTACAATATCGGAAATCTGCAAAGTAACCGACCAATGAAATCGATTGACGTATTGGGGGTTTCCCGCTCAGATGTCAGATAGTCTGGCAGCCAAGTGTATGGCACGTTCCATGCAGGAGCTTAACTTTATTTGGAATAAAATAAAAACAATTATTGGCGATTTTGATTGCGCAGATCATCAACATCAAGAATTCGACTGATGACACTATGTCATCTTTGATCATTTTGAGAAATTTGCATAAATCCAAAATGGCTGCCAAACAGTTATAGTGTGTGATATATAGTTGTTTCCACATGCAGTATTAGCATACATTAACAGCATAAAGTGGATTTACTTGACTTATCGAGATAAGTGATCAACATTAAATTTCAATTCACTGTTAAATGGTAAAAATCCAACATGGCCGCCAAACGTAACATGATATTTTGCATATGACTGCTCCCACGTACACTCCATATGAAAACAACATGTATACTAATCTTGGATATATTGACATGATAAACGCTTACAGTAAATTTGATAGTAACTAGACACATTTGTGAAGAGCGAAAGTCCAAGATGGCCGCCATATATACAGAAATTATCCCATGACGATCATCACAGAGAATAATAATTAATTATATAATTGCACATCGATGTCATATCGTAGTAAATTGGAATAAAAGTACTGAAGTTATGTATACTATGAACGTTTTTACTAACTTAGGAATACAATTAGATAACTACCAATAGCAGAAATCATAGATGGCCGCCAAATATAAAAATAATGTTGCCTTATATTGAACAAATTGCATATAATTACTAGGATTATAAGTAAATATATCTCTTAGATACTTATATACTGGCAGACGTATATATAAAGATAAATTACCTCGCAATGGCAATCATATCGTGCAATGATTAAATATTACATTTCAAAGGAAATAAATATATGGCTAATGGAGGCTCTAGAGATGCAGTATACATGGACAACAACTATTACCCAACAGTCCCAACATTAAACAAAAACAATCATATTGAAGTGCAGTACACGAAGACATGACAACAAGGATGCCGCTTTGGTATTATCAAAACAATCCAGTTGGGTGGTTGAACCTGATTAGACACCATATAATTTCTCCCGCAAACTCTCCATCATAAGTGAAAAGGACAGTATTATACAAGGCAATGATGAATCAAAAATGATTAATGCATGTATACTGTACACAAAAAGACATTAATTACACTAAATGGTATCGGTTTCCGTAATTGGAAGCTAATATTGTAAATATAACTATAAGAAAACAATGCTATAATTATGATGACACAAACAGCAAATTCATATTAGTCTTATCAAATTGCGTGAATACTGTATGCCTCATATCTATATTATGGTACCTTGAAGTTTGTCACGTTCTATATATGGTTGTGTACCATGTGTATTGCTGTCTGCATGTACTATAATCGTTTTTGTTACCGTGAGTATTTAGTAGTGGCACAACTAGATTGTCTGTCATATAATATCAATTACATTTGTATTAGCTGTGTCCTACCTGTGGTATTTAATATATAGCATCTCCATGTTCTTCTCGAAATTATTATATTTGTGATTACGGTTGTTTTCTTTGATCCACATTTATGTATACTGACGGCGTCATGTCTTAGTTTTTACATATCATATGCATTCACAGGTGCTGAATTCTGTCATATGTTTAAATAAGTAACTCATTAAATGGCATATAACTACACAATAATTCGACAAAAATAAAGTATTTGTATTGCTTATCTTTGAAACAATACACAGAGAAAATTGATGTACATGTGTACATACTTTACCTCAGCATATAAATATGTTGCTCTACATCGGCGATAGTGGTCTGAAAACACATCAATTACTTGCAGCTTACAAAGTAATAAGTGATATTAAAGTGGTGTACATCAACCATCATGTGCATACAGCCGCTTTGTGGAAACTGACTACTTTCACAGAAAGAAAACATGTGGCCAATACTATCAGCTATGTGGTTGTACTAAGTAGGTTGAAAGAACGTAATGGTAGCCAGAAACTGGAATAAGCTACTGGATGGCTAAAACTATGTTATTGTACGTAGTCACCGATTGTGACAGAAATATATAGACGTATCATAAATTTGTACTTATTCAATTGCTATATCCAGACACTCAAGTTGTTAATGATACTATCTAGAGGAGCCATTTCATGCGATGTTGCACAGTAAATCACATTGAGCATTTGCGTTTTTGGAGCCAATGATATAAACGACGACATCTGGTGTTTTTACAAATTGGGAAGTCCTTGAACTATATTGTAAAGTACAATATATCTCTCTGCCAACAATAGAAGTATGAATGTTGCTATGGAATGGCAAGACAAGACAAAACAATATCAAAATATCTAACTGAATGCACGAGTTTAAATCTTATATTATAATATAATTGTATTACTATTATAAGGTACTATATTCATATCCGGCGGCCATATTAGACTTACGTTATTGCCGATGCTGTCTAATGATGTATATCAAGGTGTAATTACATAAGCTATTTACTACACAAGTTAGTTATCAGGTAATATGATATTTGGTGGTCACCTTTGACTAATGCGATTGAAACATGTGTCCAAATACTAGTGGTGCAACGATATACCGGTATACCGGTATATTGCGATATGTCATCCTGACGATACGTATCGCGGTACGGTTTTCGTGTATCGCGATATTTACGCCATATTCTCGGTCGCCATCTTGTGCTAAAATAATTGTGTAAAATTATTCAAAATCATTCAAAACTTAATTTTTAATATGACAGAAGTCAATATGGTTTAATAAACACGCCACAATTAGATGAGTAATACATGTAGCGAGTAATTTTATGGCTAGGGTATAAAAATAATATACCGAAAGTCCGATACAAAATGGTCAGGGAAAATCACCACTTGGTGCCATTTCTATTGCCAGATAGGTACGTTCTACTGGCGAGTACTGCAGTGGCGGTATTTTTCTTTTATGTTTCTAAAATAAATTATGTTAAATCATACCATGAGTTGCAGGCAGAATGAACAATCATTACTTCCTTCACAGAAATTTTGCAAGTGGTTTCGCGACATTCGCGAAATGAAGGTCTGCTCGATTAACACAATAAATTTGCGAGAAGCATAAATGACTAAAAACCTGTTACTAATTGTGCCTGCATAATTTTGTCTCCCGTTGCGTGAGACTGGAAACAGATACAGTGTTATGTAAAGGCATTCACTGATGTGTGCGCCCCGTGGACAATATCCTACAGGAGAGGCTAATACCGACTGGTATGGACTGTCGGCTGGCAAAATGTATGTTACCATGTGCAGTACATTTTCGACCAGTATATGGCATATCGATCACGACAATTCGGATATTTACAGCTCACCATTCCATCAATGAAGCACCCAGCATGATAATAACAAGCAAAATAGAATGTTCTCATGCTAAATGGATGTGCAATTTGATCAGCAGCTACACTGGTCGCAAATACCATAAGCCCCATTTCACCCGTCACAGCCAAAAAATGAGAGAAAAGCACTGCACACATCACCAGTCAATTCAGACTTGAAATCAAACAAGCCACTGTATCCGGTCATTAACCCGATCAGCTGTGAAATTGCCAGGTAACGGCTGTTCCATTTACCTCCTAATATTTGTGACCAGTTGCTATTATCATTATTTACTTGATAGAAATACAATTAGTTTGTCTCTGTAGCAGTTAATGATGTTTATGCTTGTACACAAGTATTATTGCAATAAAAAAACAACAGTATTGCAACTGATTAACTAGTTTATTATAAAGTTTGTCCAATTCACGTAACAGCCACATCGATTGAACATGTGTGTATTAAAATGTTTCAAACACGACCTTTACATTTCACTGGGGGTGACAGTCGATAAATATAGTACAGTAAGCATAAATGATAAATTTTCTACGTTTATGTGAAGCATATTTGCTTCAAACAAACTACAGAAAGCACAAAACTTAGCCAAGCAATACAGGCAATTCATGACCTAATTTCGCCTGCACCCAGTAGCCGACGAATTTTCAGTAGTCGACTTATGGGCCGCGACTTGGCTCAAGACTGATTTTTTGGGTTCAGTTCGTGCTCGACTTATGGGGCGGGTATACTTATGATGGCTAGCTACATGTATATATGGTATACAGTTACGCGATAACTATAAGTAAGAGAAAAAATCAGGGAAAATATGATTTTGATCACTTCTCCCTAATTTCCTCTCCTCCAGAAATAATCATTAATGTCAACCGTTTCTGGGCAAAGTCCTGACCCACACAGTGTTTTGATGTGTTCTAATGACAATAATAGACAATAATAAACAATAAAGACTGTTCTTTAACTCCTGTTTGTTTTTATTATTATTTGTTCATACATGGTATGATATCGCAATACGTATTGCAATATGGGTTTGCTGTATCGCAATATATCGCAATACGGGTTTGACCGTATCGTTGCACCTCTACCAAATACATACCCAATGTATTGGAATAATTATATACCTATATACAATATTGGTATGCAAATTCGCTCTGATATGATTGCAAGTATATAGTGTTTCTTATTTCAAGATACGGTTGCAAGTACATTGTAATATTTTCATATGGCTGCCATCTTGGGACTTGTGTTATATAGATTAGTATATAATTTCACATCAAAGTTACAAAAAAACACACATTCATTGTTTTAAAACACATAATTAAAAAACGTATATTCTTTGATATGACGAATTAGTGAAAGTATGTAAAATAGTCACATTTGGCGGCCATCTTGGATTTTTTCTATATGCTGTTAAGGAATTGAATTTTAAAGTTGCCCGTTTGTGTCAACACGTTAATATATTCATTAAACTCTCTTAGATGGTTTAATTTCCTCCTGGGGATGCAATTATATCGCACAATATATCTTGGTGGCAGCCATCTTGAATTTATGCAGATTTCTCCAAATGCTCAAGGGTAACAGATTTGCATCATTCGGATTCTAAAACTAGAAAGTCTACATAGGCAAAATCAGTAGTAATAAACTTAAGTTATTCAAAACGAAGTTAAGCCCCAAAATCGGCCTTTGGCCGCCACGGACTAAAAACAGAATTACGGAAGTTAATTTATTCTGCCGGAAAGTTTTCGGCAAAATGGCGACAGTAGCGTGTAAACGTTGTACACTTTATGTAGTCGGACAAAAGGAGCGATAAACACTTTATTTTGATAGGCAAGTCACCCATTGTAACTCATACAGGCTATTTAATATAATTTCTGGTTTTGCACTGCTGGTTTAGCACCATTAGACGCGTATTTAGACAATAATCGACAGATTTCAAATCTTGAAATCAAGTCGCTACAGTAGGTATCTGTGAGGTCTATGGCTGTAACGGTAGTGAAAGCCATAGTGCTATGTCTACATGCACATGTGCTTTCGTAAACAAATCTACTTTCAGAAACTGGGTCACCGAACCATCATCTAACCCTATTTGCATTTTACCAACAATTTTAATATGATACAGTATCATAAATAAGTGTATTTATGAGAATATAAAGGTATTATAGCAGCTCCTGGAATATAAATACGTTTAGAATGGGAAAAAAATACAAACCTCTGAAGTTTTTTCTGAATCAGACATGATTTCCTCCACTTCCGATAAACAATGCGCAGACTCCAACTGAACGTGTCATGTGACGCCTACTGGTAAAAATAGACCGGGGTCGTGAAATACTTGTTGACAGAGCAGATCATGACCGAGTGGTAACACCGTCGTCGGACTGCCACGCTGGCGACCCGGGTTCGATTCTCGGCCAGGGCGTCAGTATCTCTGAGATACTTTGTATTTCCTGCTCTATTAGTCCTGTCGGAGGGGACTTTAAAAGGCGGTCCCGTGTATCAGATTGGAAGCAGAGTTTGGGCACGCTGAAGAACCAGAGGGGACTATTACAATAAGAGCTAGGCCCACTGGGGCCTGTTTCCTCTGTTTCCTCCTTCCTTTCGACATGCAAGGTCATCGAGCCAGTGCATTTACATTGACATTTACAAATACCTTTTTACAAAACAGTATATAAAATACGATTTAATGCCAATATATGGCCCTGTTAAACATACAGAACTCGATAGTGTGTACATAAATGACGCATACAAGTAATTATAGCACACACATAGGGGTATAACCGGATCTCATGTACGGGCCATCAGGTTTAATGCGTAGACACAGACGGACATTATTACTATACTGGTGCTTGTTCTATATATTTATTGCATAACATGGGCGTTTACAGAGTAACACAGTGTAATCAAAATAATAATACAGTGTTTACACTAGTGTAATAAATATGTAAATGTGACCGCTACAGAAAACATGCTGTGTGATCAATGCAACTTCCGTTAATGCTTCTTAGCTAATACAATAAATATAATTGTTCAGGGGTATTGATTTAATATGATATTTATTAAACTCGTTGACTGATTTCACAAGAAACTCGGCACAGCCTCATTTCTTATGAAATCAGTAAACCCGTTTAATAAATGTCTTATTAAATCAACATTCATGTAAGATCCTCTATATAATGGATATACAATGAAACCTCTCTAAACCGGACACCCTGGGAGGTTCCCAGGGTGTCCGGTTTAGAGAGGTTTCGCTGTAAATCAGGCATTTGATCATTATCAGCCATAGCTGTGTGCTATGCGATCACGAACAGACAGTATCACCTGAGATAAATGTCGAAGAACCTCATCAAAAATAAGATCACATATGTTTTATTGGTGTCCGGTTTAGAAATGGAGAGTCACCATACTGAGACGTGCCAAATCGTGTGGGACTGTTCGTGCCAACTCGGATTCCCCATTGCATGTGAAACAAATGATAATGTTCCGTAAAGTCAATCAGTAATTGCGTTTCATACCTACATGGTATTAGTACTTCTTCCGCGTGTTCACTTAATTTAGAATAATAATGATTCATAAAACCAGCTTAATTGCCAACTACAGTGGAGCCTCTCTCAACCGGACACAAATAAAAACACATGTGATCTTATTTTTGACGAGTTTCTTGGTCTTTTATCTTAATGTCTGTTCGTGATCGCATAGCTCACAACTATGGCTCGGAAAGATCAAATGCCTGATCTACAGTGAAACCTGTCTAAGCTGGACACCCTGGAGACTAGGGTGTCCCATTTAGAGAGGTTTCACTGTATTTATATTTATTAATATGCTTGTTTGTTTTTCCGAAGACAAACGTTTTTGACCCGTGCTCTCTGAGCACGATCTTTAAATTCGTACTCGAAAGCTGCAGTCACGGTTTTGGGCCGAGACGGATCAGCTAAGCCTCGACCAATCAAACACCCCGATTTCGAGTCCACACAGAAAGAGTTATTAAAAACGCGTTTTGGGCAGGAACAGCGCCAGCTGGGAAAACGGGGCAAGGCGGACAGCCGATGCCACAAATGTACATGAGGGGTGAGCATTGCTGCGGATTAGTTAAATATAGGACAACTACAGATAGGTGCACACGCGTATGTACGCACGCACGCACGCTTCATCGCAAACCGGAGATTGTTGTATACTCATGAGGCAAATACAACTGCATATGGACAAACAGGTGCACGTATGTAACGAAGTTACCCGCATGAAAAACCTCCTTCCTTGTCTTCGTTTTCACTTCTATCCTTTGAAATGTGTTCACGCACAATTATTCTGTTTTACAACACGGCCACTTTAAACGACTGCTATAGTGTACTCAAGTCATACGAAATGGTGTACAGCGCTGAACGCTACGTCGAAATATGACAATTTACGAGTATACGAGTAATGCAAATGTCTATAAATTTGTGAAACTGGAGTCGAAATTTAATGGAAATTTAACAAAAAACACACTTTTCAACATAGTTTAAAGCGAAATGTCGCAGATTATTGTCTCAAAGACAGTATTATATATATATACCAGTGGACAGTTATCTGAGTCACTATTTATATTGAATGCACTTTGCACTAGATTGTTCGTTTGTACACACGGCGTATTATAAATACTCGCTGAACTAGATCTAGGAAATATGATAAGTAAAGGTTACGTCTTGTGGGCTGAATGAGACGACATGCCAGTCGAGGAAGTGTGACCAGCGTAGATGGCGGTCATCGTTTCATTCCGCAGTCAGTAGACTTTTTTATGAAATATGGCGCATCAAACGCGTGTTGTTTAGCTGCATTTGGTGGTCTCTGTACTTTGGCCCAAACTTCTGTCGTTTGTGCGAAGAATCGACATAAGTATATGCCAAGAGCACCAAATGCAGCTCATGAAGACGGGTATGCTGCGCCATATTTCATCAAAATCCGTTGCATATTAAGGAAAATATCAAATAATACTTACTTTGGAGTGGGCGCGCTTTCAACACTTTCAGCCATTGTTGTTGTTGTTGTAACCACGTGATCATGCACATTGAGACTGTATACACGGATATGAACAGTGAGATGTGACGACCAGGAAGTCACAGGGGCTGATTCGGGGCTACGCTGGTCGTGCGATCTCTTTTCTCAGACAGGTGGCGAGGTGGTGGAGTTGGGGGGGGGGTGGCGTTGTGTCACATATATGATTACATGTACTTGTAATATAATTGACCTACTCAGGTTTAACGATATTATACAATGTCCTTCACACAATTTGCATACAAAGTTATGGTATCACGCAAATGGTTGTGAGAAGAGAGTAATAGTGTTTCCTAACGAGTGGTGACATTTTAATCTGCCATACATATAGCAAATGTATTCACGTGATCTGTGTTTGTTATGATCCAGTGATCGAACCGCCTACCCAACTGCAGGCTAGTTGAGGTGTTTTAACCGACCTGTACGACCTGTGACTATGCTCTTAATCCGGTCCTACATTTTTATTTTAGTTAGTATTAGAACATCCAACTCTACACGTGCATTATTGTAGCTATATATCAGATTGGCAGTACGTGGTGGCTGATATCCGGTTCTCTGCTGGCTGCGAACGCCAATTGGTGTGTTTGCTCGTGGCCAATGCCGTGTCTTATCAGTCCCGAGCCGTTTGTGTACTGTCATTTTGTGGTCGGACTATTATTTAATACGTCATGACGTGTCTGTGCGTTGTATTTAAAGTATTATTTTATTATTGACAGGATTACAATTCGCTGTGATTTGTACGGAGCCCAGCAGGGGACACATGGATTTTTGTTATTAATTCGTTCCCATGAAATAACAATTCGTTTCCTCAATTTAAAATTCGTTCCCTCGAATTAACGATTCGTTCCCACGATATAACAATTCGTTCACACGAATTAACAATTCGTTCCCGTGGGAACGAATTGTTATTTGGTGGGAACGAATTGTTAAATTGAGGGAACGATTGTTAATTCGTGGGAACGAATTGTTAAATTGAGGGAACGGAAACGAATTAATAAAAAAAAATTCTACGTCCCCTGCGGGGCTCCGTAGATTTGACACTTGCTCTCGCGTTAATCGTGGTGTATGGTTGAATGTATTCCAAGAAAACTGCGCATTTGCATTATTCACTCCACTGTATTCGTCGTCAGCGAGCAGCTTACATTACAGGTGTTTTGTGACAGTCATTTTTACAATTCACAGTCGTGTATTCAACCCAGAACACGTGTAAAACAGACATTGAGACGATGCAACGTGATGAAGTATATGAGGTATGTTACTAAACTAAGTATTCGACGTTGCGCTTATAAGGCCACCAGGGGCCCGTTTCACTAACACATCTTAGTTTGTTCATACGTTCGAACTTAAGTTATAACTTATGACAAAAGTTATGACCGACTAAAGTCATTGCTTATTTGGTTTCACAAAACAAACTTAAGACGGCCATAACAAGTCCGTCATAAGTTACAACTTAGTTGTTGTTTACAGCTTTGGTGTGTGCCGCTCGGGGCTTTTATTTTTATGATGACGTTACTTTCCATTTATGTGTTTTGTCATCTAAAATAACGGAATTGCAGGCCTAATGTTGAATATTATTCATTTTTAATACTCTCATGTAGAATATAAATTTTATCTCAATATTCCGACTCCATTGAATACATGTGGATATATTGATTGCCAACAAGTGAACCTTATACTGTAATATATACTGGCATATGACAAGCAACAAAAGAAGCAATTAACAATATTTTTATTTTTACATTCCAATAAAATGGTAGTTCGGCCATTTCGAACACGACAATGCACTGTCCGCAAGAGTTATACTCCACTTTCTAGAAACACTTGCTTTGCACATCTCCAGTAACCGCCAGGAAACTACCAGTTGCTTAAAATCGCAATGCAGTCAACACTTGCAATGACACTGACAGACTGTGTGATCTCAGGGTTGACCTTATAATGTCAGCATGTGCAATGTCGCATACTTGTAGAATAAGATCACGAGACAGGCTGCATTTAGATAGTAGGTCCTCGTTATCCATGAAGTCTAGGTTTGGTCCTAAAGACTCGTTCCCGTCGTAAATTGCGCGCCTGGATTATAGCAACTGCAGCCGCCATCGTTTGTATGTTCTGCAAAGAAAGAACAAACAAAAGTCAGTCAGTCAATCAGACGGATGGACGGACGGACGTTCATACATGACACACCATTAGGTGGTATATTCATAGTTTTAAAGAAAAGAATGACCACTTAAGACACCATAGGCTTAGGTTACATAATATGTTGCATTGTTTTCGTTTGTCTTAGGCGACACCTCCAACCACCTAAGATCCCAAACTTGTGTCCGGACGAACGGACGGATGGACATACGGACGGATGGACAGTCGAACATACATATATAGACAGAGGGACAGACAGACACAATTTAGGGGCGTGGCCTACGACAACAGAAAACAATGGATTTCTTCCGTACCATTTAAAACCTATTGTTTCTTATTTATTAAGAGACATTCCTGTTTGTAAACACTGGATATGCCCCCTAAACAGTGCAATGCAACTTCTTCCGGACCGACTGACGTACAGGGCAGGGCAGGGCATGGCAGGGCACGACACCAATCGACCGACCGACCGCCGACACAGGCCGACCGACACCGACCAACCGACACCGACCGACAGACACCTTTACCTGCTGTCAGTGAATTGTTTTCTCCACCTCGGCTCACATGGGGGCAGACATCTTTGTTTATTTAAAGGTAGATGCCCACTCAGTAAGCACAAAATGTTCTTTATAGGAATTAAATAAGTGTATAATTGTTTCACTATTCCACCAGTTCTAAAAATTACAAGTGCCCGGAAAACAGATATAATCATTTAGTAATATTTAATTTACTTATAGTGACGCGCGTTGGTATCAGGCTATTTCATATGCAAATGAGGCATGATATTTTTTACTTATTTATACTAATGAAATGAGTCACCTGAAAAAATAATATTTTCGACAAATTATGAAGTATGATCATTGCACATCAAAAAATAAATACAGAGAATAAATAACAATGTCCGTTAACATTTTAAGGAAACACGGTTATCGCCCCTGATATCAGTGTGAATATTTTCGGTTAAAATAAAATGTATACTAATGCCAATCAATACGTGGGGTAATGGTGAATGAACGTTTTTTTTTGGCCAGAAAATATCATACGTACAGAATATACAAAAGTATCTGTATCACTATATTAAAACCTACTGCATGGGCATGTACCTTTAATAAGTTCCGTCTTAAATATTTAAGTTACCTGTCTTAGTTTTCCACCGTAAATTTCGATTGTCGTTCTTGCTAAGCTGTTTTGTGAAACAGACTAAGTACGTACTCCGGACTTAAGTTATAACTTATGACAAAAGTACTTGCTTAGTTCGTTAGTGAAACGGGCCCCTGGGGTTATTTACGTGAAAAATCCAGGCAACCCGCAAGTCTCTGTAACACAACCACCATTATTGCCAATAATTCGAGAAAAATATGCTGATAAAAATCGCCAACAATCGGAGAGTAGGAAAGTTGTCATTTTTTGAAAAAGGTGGTGATTTTGTAAAAAAAATCGGAATAAAATTGTAGCAAATGTTGCAAAAACACTGTTGAATGATATTACATAAAACTTTTGATACTATATTGCTAAATATGTCTTTTCAAATAAAAAAATAATCCGAATCTCCCGGATGACATATTTTTGGGATAAAAGTACAAATTTAATGCAGAAATCGCTAAAAACTGAAATAATTTTTTAAATACCAACTGACCAAAAATATATTTTGAACGACTAAGTTTTTTATCTTGATATTTGGGTTATCGTGAATGTGTTACACTGCAGTAGAGGATGGATGAAGCAATATGTTGGTGAAATATCGAGTACATTTGTGCAAGGGAACACAACATATATAAACATTGACCCAAGCGTCAAGATTTCGCACGCACCAACTATATGACCTTGACCTGGAGTTTCTCGGTGGTGTTGTGATTGCGAATCTGTCAGTGGCTGGTAGAGGACATTAGGACAATATGTGTATGAAATATCAAGCAGATCCGTGCGGAGAAACCGAAAATATATAAATTATTTACCCGAGCGTTAAGGTTTGGGAAGCGCCCATTATGTGACCTTGACCTTCTGATTAACGGGAGCGGTGCCATCGTAGTTTGCTGCAGGGCGGTAGAGAACCACTGGAACGACTCGTGTGTGACATATTAAGCAGATCCGTGCATGCAAACAAAACATATAAGGCATTGTACCAAGCGTCAATGTTTCGAACTCACCAAGTATGTGACCTTCATCTTGGGCTTAGTGGCGGCGGGACGATTGTGAATTTGTCAGTGGGTGGTAGGGGGTATTAGGACAATGTGTGTATGAAATATCAAGCAGATCCGTGCGAGGAAACCAAACAATAAGTTATTTACCCCATTGTTAAGGGTTGGGACGCGCCAAGCATGTGACCTTGACCTTTTGTTTAACGGGTTCGGGACGATCGTGGTTTGTTGCAGGGTGGTTTAAAACCATTGGAGCGACACGTGTGTGACATATTAAGCAGATTCGTGCAAGCAAACAAAACATATAAGGCATTGATGCAAGCGACAAGTTTCGAACTAAAAATGTTACCTTGACGCTGGGTTTAGTGGGGGCGGGACAATCGTGAATGTGTCATTGTGTGGTAGAGTACTACGAGAGCAATGTGTGTATGAAATATCAAGTAGATCCGTGTAAGGAAAAATAAGTTACAAGCCATTTAGCTGAGCGTTATTTATTTTTTTTGTGACGTACGTACTCACTTTTGACGTACGGGAGGTACCGTAAGGTATGGGCGGCGGCGGTATGCTGTTTTACGACTCAGTCGTGGGGGCTTACATACATGTTTATGTAGTTATATGTGTAAATATAAGCACTTGTTTTTTGTGTTTTCAGTTTTCAGCATTTTTTTTAAATTAGGTACTTATTTACCAACTTTAAATACCACTTTCTCGTTACCAGTAGCCGATTTCATCAAAATTGCAAAGTATACTTATCTAGCAAAGTATACTTTGAGGGAGTAATCATTTATTTTTCCCAAAATGCATTATTTCATATGGAACTAACCACTGCATATATTTATTACATGATCACAGACGTGATAATGTAATAAATTCAGTATAATAAAAATTAATAAATTTATCCTTAAATTGAATATTTCTCCCTCAAAGTATACTTTGCTACATAAGTATACTTTACAATGTTGGTGAAATAGGCTACAGATGTCTTCCATTTTGTTTTATGTGAATAATAGCTATTTATCAACATGTTATCCAAGTGTCGGTATTAAGTCTCTAAACAAAAAGTAGACATATTTGATGGTTTTATTTTGTTCACCTAATAATGTCTTATTTTACATATTAGGTGAACAAAATAAAACCATCAAATAGTTTTGATTTCTGGTAGAATAAAGTTATTGTGGTTTGTCGAAATTCTACATTTTGGCGGTCATCCGAAGTTGGATTTTGGTGGCAACCTTGGAGGCAAAAATTAAAAAATTAAACCGTAAACAACACATGACATATTTTCAGTAATTAGTTTTACACACGAATATGTTTCTCTGCTGTTTTTATTTGAACTTACAAATGCATTTGTTATGAGCCGTTATGTACCTGGCGACTCCTTCTTCTGGCTGATACCCTAATGCACAGCAATCCCACTGGTACTGCACTCCGCGCGGGTGTAAAATATTTCACGTCAAAAAATGCACCGGTTTCCTGACGAGATGCAACTCGGCTAAACTTAGTGCTATCGCATAAAGGCAAATTTCATGCGCCGGTTACTACACGATAATGTGTTTCTGCTTGTATTTTAATAGAAATTCGTCAAAAATCCAACGCCTATTTCGGGCCTATATAGCGGGTACGTGCTTTCCTATACAGCAGGTGCGTGCGGGCCTATATGGCGGCTGCGTAACAATCGATTATTTAAGTAAATATACAGTGTGCTACTTAAATTTACATATATAACATTTTATTGAGAGTTGTAAGAAAATAAACATACCAGGTAATACTAGGTTGTATGCCTTAGCGTTTATGAGATGTTCCTCCGCGACTGATATACTAACATGTCCACTGTGTATACACCTTACGGAACATACAGTGGAACCTCCCTAAACCGGACACACTCGGAGGTCCACATGGTGTCCGTTTTAGATGTTCCAATGTAACACAGACAGATGACTACTTCAATACACGCGTGTTTACTGTATGATTATGAACAGGCATTATTATCGGAGATAAAGGGCAATGGAAAATATCAAAATTAAGCACAGCAAAATATTCCTGTGTCCAGTTTAGAGAGGTTTCACTGTATCATATGTATTTTCGAGATCTGTAACGGCGACATCAGCACCCAGTGCCCAGTGCCCAGCGCCCAGTACCCAATGTCCAGCACCCAGTGTCTAGTGCACAGCTATCAGTGTCCAGTACCCAATACCCAGTGCCCAGTGCCCAATAGACGCATAGAGTTTCCTTCTTTATTTCATACATGAATCAAAGCATTTTTGTCGATTTTAAAAAAAAATACGTTTCAAAAAGTTTAATATAATAGAGATGTATACCACTGTACTCACCAGACACACTGGTACAACATATGTAATAAGTTGTAGAAAAGTGCACTATTTCTTTTTAAGCAAACAGTCAATGTGCACACACATGACTATAATATTTCAGAAACAGTTTATTTGAACTAGTTGAGTTACATTCAGATCAATGGTCCCTGACATGGCAACTAAATAGGCTTTTGTTTTGCACAACTTTTCAAATTTGAAAATCTACTGAATATGAAATTTTAAAGTATTGACCTTGACCTTGGGCGCGAGGGGAGCATGGGTGGGGAGGGGAATGAAAATATAGATGGTAATAAACATGTACATGGCATGTGAAGCCAATCTGTCGTAGGCTAAAGAAGTTATAGCAAAATGGAAAAAGTGGCTGGCGGACGGACGGACGGACGGACATACGACTTTTGCATCACTATATTGTCGCGTCTCTCTCTCTCGGTCTGTCTTTAGAATAATGGGGTTTATGGGTGTTGGTAGCGTACCTTCACTTTTAGGGAAAATTAGCGGGCCTTCGTGAAGCAGGGGTATATGGACAACTAAACTAACTGCTTGGAGATCAAATCATAACAGTGGCAGCGATTCAGTTATATCTGATATTTTGGTGAAACACTAGTAATGGTACAACAAATATAAGTGAAAACAGATTGATTACAAATTGCGATAACAACAATGATGTGGGGTGACAACAATGGCTAATATGAGGGTATGAGCGATGGTTTAACGAATTAAACCTGAGTGACTGTGGGAGGAGACATAAGGGACAACTTCGATCAGAAATTCATATAATAGACACAACCAGTCAACACACAACGGGAATGGGTCTCATACACGGGGGTGGGGATCACACAGCGGGAGTGGGTATCACACAGCGGGGTGGGTGGGTGGGTCGGGGCGGTGAATAAGTGGGCTGGGTGGAGGAATCACACAGTGGGGGGGTGGGGTATCATAGGCTGGGTGGGGAAATCACACAGCGGGTTGGGTATCATAGGCTGGGTGGGGAAAACACAAAGCGGGGTTGGGTATCATAGGCTAGGTGTGGGTATCCCACAGCGGGGGTGGGTGGGTATCATAGGCTGCGTGTGGGTATCACACAGCGGGGGTGGGTATCATAGGCTGGGTGGGGGTATCACACAGCGGAGTGGGTATCACACAGCGGGGGTGGGATCACACAGCGGGGGTGGGTATCATAGGCTGGGTGTGGGTATCACACAGCGGGGGTGGGTATCATAGGCTGGGTGTGGGTATCACACAGCGGAGGTGGGTATCATAGGCTGCATGTGGCTATCACACAGCGGGGGTGGGTATCATAGGCTGGGTGGGGAAAACACAAAGCGGGTTCGGTATCATAGGCTAGGTGTGGGTATCCCACAGCGGGGGTGGGTATCATAGGCTGCGTGTGGGTATCACACAGCGGGGTGGGTATCATAGGCTGGGTGGGGGTATCACACAGCGGAGTGGGTATCACACAGTGGGGGTGGGGATATCACAGCGGGGGTGGGTACATAGGCTGGGTGTGGGTATCACACAGCGGGGCTGCATGTGGCTATCACACAGCGGGTGGGTATCATAGTATGGTGGGGGTATCACACAGCAGTGTGGGTATCACACAGCCGGGGTGGGCATCACACAGCGGGGTGGGTATCATAGGCTGGGTGTGGGTATCACACAGCGGAGGTGGGTATCATAGGCTGGGTGTGGGTATCACACAGCGGGGGTGGGTATCATATGCTGCGTGTGGGCTTCACACAGCGGGGTTGGGTATCATAGGCTGGGTGGGGGTATCACACAGCGGTCTGGGTATCACACAGCGGGGGTGGGGATTACACAGCGGGGATGGGTATGAGGCTGGGTGTGGGTATCACACAGCGGGGTGTGGGTATCATAGGCTGGGTGGGTGGGGTATAACACAGCGTGTATCAGTATGGCTGGGCGTGGGGATCACACAGCGGGGGTTGGTATCATAGGCTGTGTGTGGGTATCACAGCGGGGTGGGTATACGCTGGGTGTGGATATCACAAAGCGGTGTGGGTATTAGAGGCTGGGTATGATATGTATCATAGGCTGGGTGTGGGTGGGGGTATCACACAGCGGTCTGGGTATCACACAGCGGGGGTGGGGATCACACAGCCGGGGTGTGTAACATAGGCTGGGTGTGGGTATCACACAGCGGGGGTGGGTATCATAGGCTGTGGGTGGGTATCACACATCGGGGTTGGGTATCATAGGTTGGGTGTGGGTATCACACAGCGAGGGTGAGTATCATAGGCTGGGTGGGGGTATCACACAGCGGGGGTGGGTATCATAAGCTGGGTGTGGTATATCACACAGCGGTGTGGTAATCATAGGATGGGTGTCGGTATCACACATCGGTTTGGTTTATCATAGGATGGGTGGGGGCATCACACAGCGGGGGTGGGTATCATAAGCTGGGTGTGGATATCACAGCGTGGGTAATCATGGCGGGTGTTAACGGTTTAATCAGGATGGTGGTTACATAGGATGGGTGGGCATCACACAGCGGGGGTGGGTATCATAAGCTGGGTGTGGATATCACACAGCGGTGTACATAGGATGGTTTGGTATCACACAGCGGGGGTGGGTATCTAGGCTTGGTTGGGTATCACACAGCGATGTGGTTATCATAGCGGGCGTGGGTATCACACAGCGGGGGTATCACAGGGCGGGGGTGGGTATCATAGCTGGGTGGGGGTATCACACAGCGGGGGTGGGCATCATAGTATGGTGGGGTATCACACATCGGTGTGGGTATCACCAGCCGGGGTTGGGATCACACAGCGGTTGATGGGTATTATAGGCTGGGTGTGGGTATCACACAGCGGGGGTGGGTATCATAGGCTGGGTGTGGGTATCAAGACAGCGGGGTGGGTATCATAGGCTGCGTGTTGGCTTTACACAGCGGTGGTATCATATGCTGGTGGGGGTATCACACAGCGGGTGGTGGGTATCACACAGCGGGGTGGGGATCACACAGCGGGGTGGGTATCAAAGGCTAGGTGGGGGTGGTATCACACAGCGGAGGTTGGGTATCATTGGTTGGCGCTGGATCACACTGCGGGGTGGGTGGGTATCATAGGCTGGGTGTGGTTATCACAAAGCGGTGTGGTTATATCATAGGATGGCTGTGGGTATCACACAGCGGTGTGGTTATCATAGGATGTGTGTGGGTATCACAGCGGGGTGGGGGTATCATAGGCTGGGTGTGGGCATCACACAGTGGTGTGGTTAATATAGGATGGGTGTGGGTATCACACAGCGGGGGGTGGGGATCACACAGCGGGGGTGGGTATCAAAGGCTAGGTGGGGGTATCACAGCGGGAGTCGGAGGTGGGTATCATTGGTTGGCGCTGGGATCACAACTGCGGGGGGTGGGTATCATAGGCTGGGTTGGTGGTTTATCACAAAGCGGTGTGGTTATCATAAGATGGCTGTGGGTATCACACAGCGGTGTGGTTATCATAGGACGGGTGTGGGTATCACACAGCGGGTGCGGGTATCATAGGCTGGGGGTGGGTATCACACAGCGGGGTTGGGTATCATAAGCTGGGTGTGGATATCACACAGCGGTGTGGTTATCATAGGATGGGTGTGGGTATCACACAGCGGTGTGGTTATCATAGGATTGGTGAGGACATCCCACAGCGGGGGTGGGTATCATAGGCTGGGTGTGTGTATCACACAGCGGGGGTGGGTATCATAGGCTGGGTGGAGGCATCACACAGCCGGGGTGGGTATCATAAGCTGGGTGTGGGTATCACACAGCGGGGGTGGGTATCATAGGCTGGGGGTGGGTATCACACAGCGGGGTTGGGTATCATAGGCTGGGTGTGGGGATCACACAGTTGGGATGGGTATCATCGGCTGGGTGTAGGTATTTCACAACGGGGGTGGGTATCATAGGCTTGGTGTGGGGATCACACAGCGGGGGTGGGTGGGTATCATAGGCTGGGTGGGGGTGTCACACAGCCAGGGTGGTATCACACAGTGGTGGGTATCATAGGGGGGTTGGGTGGGGGTATCACACAGCGGGGTGGGTATCATAGGCTGGGTGGGGGTATCACACAGCGGGGGTGGGTATCATAGGCTGGGTGTGGGTATCACACTGCGGGGGTGGGTATCGTAGGCGGGTGGGTGGGGGTAGCACACGCGGGGGGTGGGTATCATAGGCTGGGTGTGGGGATCACACAGCTGGTGGTGGGTATCACACAGCGGGGGTGGGTATCACACAGCGGGGTGGGTATCACAAAACAGGAGTGGGTATCAAAGGCTGGGTGTGGGTATCCAACAGCGGGGGTGGGTATCAAGAGCTGGGTGTGGGGATCACACAGCTTGGGAGGGTATTATAGGCTGGGTGTGGATATCACACTGCGGGGGTGGATATCACACAGCGGGGGTGGGTGTCATATGCTGGGTGGGTGTATCACACAGCGGGTGGGTATCATAGATCTGGGTGGGGGTATCACACAGCGGGGTGGGTATCATAGGCTGGGTGGGGGTATCACACAGCGGGGTGGGTATCATACTCTGGGTGGGGGTATCACACAGCGGGGGTGGGTATCATAGGCTGGGTGGGGGTATCACACAGCGCGGGTGGGTATCATAGGCTGGGTGTGGGTATCTCACAGCGGGGTGAGTATCATAGGCTCGGTGTGGGTATCACACAGCTGGGGTGGGTATCATAGGCTGGGTGTGGGTATCATAGGGTGGGTGTGGGTATCACACTGCGGGGATGGGTATCATAGGCTGGATGTGGGGATCACACAGCTGGGGTGGGTATCATAGGTTGGGTGTGGGTATCACACAGCGGGTGCGGGTATCATTGGTTTGGTGTGGGTTTCACACAGCGGGGTGGGTGGGTTATCATAGGCTGGGTTTGGGGATCACACAGCGAGGGGTGGGTATCATAGGCTGGGTGTTGGTATCACACAGCGGGGGTTGGTATCATAGGCTGGGTGTGGGTATCACAAAGCGGGGTGGGTGGGTTATCTAGGCTGTGTGTGGGTATCAGACAGCGTGGTGGGTATCATAGGCTGGGTGTGGGTATCACACAGCGGGGGTGGGTATCATAGGCTGCGTGTGGGTATCAGACAGTGGGGGGTGGGTGGGTATCATAAGCTGGGTGGGGGTATCATACAGCGGTGTGGGTATCACACAGCGGGGGTAGGAATCACACAGCGGGGGTGGGTATCATAGGTTGGTGTGGTATCATAGGCTGGGTGTGGGTATCACATAGCGGGTGTGGGTATCACACAGCGGAGGTGTGGGTATCACACAGCGGGGGTGGGTATCATTGGTTGGGTGTGGTTTATCACACAGCGGTGTGGTTATCATAGTATGGGTGTGGGTATCACACATCGGTGTGGTTATCATAGGATGGGTGGGGTATCACACAGCGAGGGTTGGTATCATAGGCTGGGTGTGGATATCACACAGCGGTGTGGTTATCATAGTTTGGGTGGGGGTATCACACAGCGGTGTTGGTATCACACAGCGGGGGTGTGGATCACACAGCCGGCGTGTGTAACATAGTCTGGGTGTGGGTATCACACAGCGGGGGTGGGTGGGTAATCATAGGCTGGGTGGGGGTATCACACAGCGGTGTCGGTATCACACAGCGGGTGTGGGGATCACACAGCCGGGGTGGGTATCATAGGCTGGGTGAGGGTATCACACAGCGGGGGTGGGTATCATAGGCTGGGTGTCGGGATCACACAGCGGGGTGTGTATCATTGGCTGTGTGTAGGTATCACACAGCGGGGTTGGTTAGTATAGGCTGGGTGTGGGTATCACAAAGCGGTGTGGTTATCATAGGATGGGTGGGGGTATCACACAGCAGGGGTGGGTATCATAGGCTGGGTGTGGGTATCAGACAGCGGTGTTATCATAGGATGTGTGGGAGTATCACACAGCAGTGTGGGTATCACACAGGGGGGTGGGGATCACACAGCCGGGGTGTGTAACATTGGCTGGGTGTGGGTATCACACAGCGGGGTGGGTATCATAGGCTGGGTGTGGGTATCACACAGCGGGGTTGGGTATCATAGGCTTGGTGTGGGTATCACACAGCGGGGGTGGGTATCACACAGCCGGGGTGTGTAACATAGTCTGGGTGTGGGTATCACACAGCGGGGGTGGGTATCATAGGCTGGGTGGGGGTATCACACAGCGGTGTCGGTATCACACAGCAGGTGGGGGAATCACACAGCGGGGTGTGTATCATAGGCTGGGTGTGGGTATCACACAGAGAGGTGGGTATCATAGGCTGGGTGTGGTTATCACACGGCGGGGTGGGTATCATAGACTGGGTGGGGGTGGGGGTATCACACAGCGGGGTGGGTATCATAGGCATGGTGGGTGGGGGTATCACACAGCGGGGGGTGGGTTTATCATACTCTGGGTGGGGGTATCACACAGCGGGGGTGGGTATCATAGGCTGGGTGGGGGTATCACACAGCGCGGGTGGGTATCATAGGCTGGGTGTGGGTATCTCACAGCGGGGTGAGTATCATAGGCTCGGTGTGGGTATCACACAGCTGGGGTGGGTATCATAGGCTGGGTGTGGGTATCATAGGGTGGGTGTGGGTATCACACAGCGGGGATGGGTATCATAGGCTGGATGTGGGGATCACACAGCTGGGGTGGGTATCATAGGTTGGGTGTGGGTATCACACAGCGGGTGCGGGTATCATTGGTTTGGTGTGGGTTTCACACAGCGGGGGTGGGTATCATAGGCTGGGTTTGGGGATCACACAGCGAGGGGTGGGTATCATAGGCTGGGTGTTGGTATCACACAGCGGGGGTTGGTATCATAGGCTGGGTGTGGGTATCACAAAGCGGGGTGGGTATCATAGGCTGTGTGTGGGTATCAGACAGCGTGGTGGGTATCATAGGCTGGGTGTGGGTATCACACAGCGGGGGTGGGTATCATAGGCTGCGTGTGGGTATCAGGACAGTGGGGGGTGGGTGGGTGGGTTATCATAGCTGGGTGGGGGTATCATACAGCGGGTGTGGGTATCACACAGCGGGGGTAGGAATCACACAGCAGGGGGTGGGTATCATAGGTTGGTGTGGTATCATAGGCTGGGTGTGGGTATCACATAGCGGGTGTGGGTATCACACAGCGGAGGTGTGGGTATCACACAGCGGGGTGGGTATCATTGGTTGGGTGTGGTTATCACACAGCGTGTGGTTATCATAGTATGGGTGTGGGTATCACACATCGGTGTGGTTATCATAGGATGGGTGGGGTGGGGTATCACACAGCGAGGGTTGGTATCATAGGCTGGGTGTGGATATCACACAGCGGTGTGGTTAGTGGGTGCTATCACACAGCGGTGTTGGGGGTATCACACAGCGGGGGTGTGGTATCTCACAGCGGCGTGTGGTATAGTCTGGGTGTATCACACAGCCGGGGGTGGGTATCATAGGCTGTGTCACATAGCTGGGTGTGGTATCACACAGCGGGTGTGGTATCACACAGTCCGGGGTGGGTATATAGGCTGGGTGGGGGAGGGTATCACACAGCGGTGTATCATAGGTGGGTGTCGGGATCACACAGCGGGGTGTGGGATCATTGGCGTGTGTAGATCACACGCGGGGTGGGTTAGTATAGGCTGGGTGTGGGTATCAGGAAAGCGGTGGGTATATGAGGGTGGGGGTATCACACAGCAGGGGGGGGGTGGGTATCATAGGCTGGGTGTCGGGTATCACACAGCGGGGGTGTGGGTTATCATAGGATGTGTGGGGAGTATCACACAGGCTGTGTGGGTATCACACAGTGGGGATCACACAGCCGGGGTGGTTAGTATATTGGCTGGGTGTGGGTATACACAGCGGGGTGGTATCAGAGGTGGGTGTGGGATCACACAGCGGGGTTGGTATCATAGGATGGGTGTGGGTTATCACACAGCGGGGTGGGTATCACACAGCCGGGGTGTGTAACATAGTCTGGGTGTGGGTATCACACGGGGTGCGGGGGTGTGTCATCTGGGTGGGGGTATCACACAGCGGTGTCGTATCACAGCAGGTGGGGGTCCTAGGCTGGTGTGGGATCAGACAGCGGTGTGGTTATCATAGGATGTGTGGGAGTATCCACACGCAGTGTGTACATACAGGGGGGTGGGGATCACAGCCGGGGTGTAACATTGGCTGGGTGTGGGTACACACAGCGGGTGGGTATCATAGGCTGGGTGTGGGTATCACACAGCGGGGTTGGGTTATCATAGGCTTGGTGTGTACACACAGGCGGGGGTGGGTATCACACAGCCGGTGTGTAACATAGTCTGGGTGTGGTATCACACAGCGGGGGTGGGTATCATAGGCTGGGTGGGGGTATCACACAGCGGTGTCGGTATCACCGCAGGTGGGGGAATACACAGCGGGGTGTGTATCATAGGCTGGGGTGTGGGTATCACACAGAGAGGTGGTATCATAGGCCTGGGTGTGGTTATCACACGGCGGGGGTGTGTATCATAGGCTGGGTGTGGGTATCACACAGCTGGGGTGGGTATCATAGGCTGGGTGTGGGTATCACACAGCGGGGGGGTGTATTATAGACTGGGTGTGGGTATCACACTTGGGGGTTGTGGGTATCATAGGCTGGATGTGGGTATCACACAGCGGGGTGGGTATCATAGGCTGGGATGGGTATCATAGGCTGTGTGTGGGTATCAGACAGCGGGGTGGGTATCATAGGCTGGGTGTGGGTATCACACAGCGGGGGTGGGTATCATAAGCTGGGTGTGGATATCACACAGCGGTGTGGTAATCATAGGATGGGTGTCGGTATCACACATCGGTTTGGTTATCATAGGATGGGTGGGGGCATCACACAGCGGGGGTGGGTATCATAAGCTGGGTGTGGATATCACACAGCGGTGTGGTTAACATAGGATGGGTGTGGGTATCACACAGCGGGGGTGGGTATCATAGGCTTGGTGTGGGTATCACACAGCGATGTGGTTATCATAGCGGCGTGGGTATCACACAGCGGGGAAGGGTATCACACAGCGGGGGTGGGTATCATAGGCTGGGTGGGGGTATCACACAGCGGGGGTGGGCATCATAGTATGGTGGGGGTATCACACATCGGTGTGGGTATCACACAGCCGGGGTTGGGATCACACAGCGGTGATGGGTATTATAGGCTGGGTGTGGGTATCACACAGCGGGGGTGGGTATCATAGGCTGGGTGTGGGTATCAGACAGCGGGGGTGGGTATCATAGGCTGCGTGTTGGCTTTACACAGCGGGGGTGGGTATCATATGCTGGGTGGGGGTATCACACAGCGGTGTGGGTATCACACAGCGGGGGTGGGGATCACACAGCGGGGGTGGGTATCAAAGGCTAGGTGGGGGTATCACACAGCGGAGGTGGGTATCATTGGTTGGGCGCTGGGATCACACTGCGGGGGTGGGTATCATAGGCTGGGTGTGGTTATCACAAAGCGGTGTGGTTATCATAGGATGGCTGTGGGTATCACACAGCGGTGTGGTTATCATAGGATGGGTGTGGGTATCACACAGCGGGGGTGGGTATCATAGGCTGGGTGTGGGCATCACACAGTGGTGTGGTTAACATAGGATGGGTGTGGGTATCACACAGCGGGGGTGGGGATCACACAGCGGGGGTGGGTATCAAAGGCTAGGTGGGGGTATCACACAGCGGAGGTGGGTATCATTGGTTGGGCGCTGGGATCACACTGCGGGGGTGGGTATCATAGGCTGGGTGTGGTTATCACAAAGCGGTGTGGTTATCATAAGATGGCTGTGGGTATCACACAGCGGTGTGGTTATCATAGGATGGGTGTGGGTATCACACAGCGGGTGCGGGTATCATAGGCTGGGGGTGGGTATCACACAGCGGGGTTGGGTATCATAAGCTGGGTGTGGATATCACACAGCGGTGTGGTTATCATAGGATGGGTGTGGGTATCACACAGCGGTGTGGTTATCATAGGATTGGTGAGGACATCCCACAGCGGGGGTGGGTATGGTATCATAGCTGGTTGGGTGTGTATCACACAGCGGGGGTGGGTATCATAGCTGGGTGGGAGCTTGGGACTGGCGGGGTGATCATTTAGGGCTGGGATGGGGTATCACACAGTGGGTATATAGCTGGGGGTTGGTATCACACAGGTAGTACATAGGTGGGTGGAGGTACACAGTTGGGGTGGGTCTAAGGTGGGTGTAGGCATCACACGTCTGTGGGTATCACACAGCGGGGTGGGGGATCATAGGCTGGGTGTGGGGTCCATTCACACAGGGGGTGGGTCGGTTGGGGTATCATAGGCTGGGTGGGGGTGTCACACAGCCAGGGTGGTTATCATGGCTGGGCGGGTGTCACAGCGGGGTGGGTCATAGGTGGGTGGGTATACAGCGGGTGGGTATCATAGGTTGGGTGGGGGTATTACACAGCGGGGTGGGTATATAGGCTGGGTGGGGGTATCACACAGCGGGGGGTGGGTATCATAGGCTGGGTGTGGGGTATCACTCTGCGGGGGTGGGTATCGTAGGCTGGGTGGGGGTATCACACAGCGGGTGGGTATCATAGGCTGGGTGTGGGGATCACACAGCTGGTGGTGGGTATCACACAGCGGGGGTGGGTATCACACAGCGGGGTGGGTATCACAAAACAGGAGTGGGTATCAAAGGCTGGGTGTGGGTATCCAACAGCGGGGGTGGGTATCAAGAGCTGGGTGTGGGGATCACACAGCTTGGGAGGGTATTATAGGCTGGGTGTGGATATCACACAGCGGGGGTGGATATCACACAGCGGGGGTGGGTATCATATGCTGGGTGGGTGTATCACACAGCGGGGTGGGTATCATAGACTGGGTGGGGGTATCACACAGCGGGGTGGGTATCATAGGCTGGGTGGGGGTATCACACAGCGGGGTGGGTATCATACTCTGGGTGGGGGTATCACACAGCGGGGGTGGGTATCATAGGCTGGGTGGGGGTATCACACAGCGCGGGTGGGTATCATAGGCTGGGTGTGGGTATCTCACAGCGGGGTGAGTATCATAGGCTCGGTGTGGGTATCACACAGCTGGGGTGGGTATCATAGGCTGGGTGTGGGTATCATAGGGTGGGTGTGGGTATCACACAGCGGGGATGGGTATCATAGGCTGGATGTGGGGATCACACAGCTGGGGTGGGTATCATAGGTTGGGTGTGGGTATCACACAGCGGGTGCGGGTATCATTGGTTTGGTGTGGGTTTCACACAGCGGGGGTGGGTATCATAGGCTGGGTTTGGGGATCACACAGCGAGGGGTGGGTATCATAGGCTGGGTGTTGGTATCACACAGCGGGGGTTGGTATCATAGGCTGGGTGTGGGTATCACAAAGCGGGGTGGGTATCATAGGCTGTGTGTGGGTATCAGACAGCGTGGTGGGTATCATAGGCTGGGTGTGGGTATCACACAGCGGGGGTGGGTATCATAGGCTGCGTGTGGGTATCAGACAGTGGGGGTGGGTGGGTATCATAAGCTGGGTGGGGGTATCATACAGCGGTGTGGGTATCACACAGCGGGGGTAGGGAATCACACAGCGGGGGTGGGTATCATAGGTGGTGTGGTATCATAGGCTGGGTGTGGTATCACATAGCGGTGTGGGTATCACACAGCGGAGGTGTGGGTATACACAGCGGGGTGGGTATCATTGGTTGGGTGTGGTTTATCACACAGCGGTGTGGTTATCATAGTATGGGTGTGGGTATCACACATCGGTGTGGTTATCATAGGATGGGTGGGGTATCACACAGCGAGGGTTGGTATCATAGGCTGGGTGTGGATATCACACAGCGGTGTGGTTATCATAGTTTGGGTGGGGGTATCACACAGCGGTGTTGGTATCACACAGCGGGGGTGTGGATCACACAGCCGGCGTGTGTAACATAGTCTGGGTGTGGGCATCACACAGCGGGGGTGGGTATCATAGGCTGGGTGGGGGTATCACACAGCGGTGTCGGTATCACACAGCGGGTGTGGGGATCACACAGCCGGGGTGGGTATCATAGGCTGGGTGAGGGTATCACACAGCGGGGGTGGGTATCATAGGCTGGGTGTCGGGATCACACAGCGGGGTGTGTATCATTGGCTGTGTGTAGGTATCACACAGCGGGGTTGGTTAGTATAGGCTGGGTGTGGGTATCACAAAGCGGTGTGATTATCATAGGATGGGTGGGGGTATCACACAGCAGGGGTGGGTATCATAGGCTGGGTGTAGGTATCAGACAGCGGTGTGGTTATCATAGGATGTGTGGGAGTATCACACAGCAGTGTGGGTATCACACAGGGGGGTGGGGATCACACAGCCGGGGTGTGTAACATTGGCTGGGTGTGGGTATCACACAGCGGGGTGGGTATCATAGGCTGGGTGTGGGTATCACACAGCGGGGTTGGGTATCATAGGCTTGGTGTGGGTATCACACAGCGGGGGTGGGTATCACACAGCCGGGGTGTGTAACATAGTCTGGGTGTGGGTATCACACAGCGGGGGTGGGTATCATAGGCTGGGTGGGGGTATCACACAGCGGTGTCGGTATCACACAGCAGGTGGGGGAATCACACAGCGGGGTGTGTATCATAGGCTGGGTGTGGGTATCACACAGAGGGGTGGGTATCATAGGCTGGGTGTGGTTATCACACGGCGGGGGTGTGTATCATAGGCTGGGTGTGGGTATCACACAGCTGGGGTGGGTATCATAGGCTGGGTGTGGGTATCACACAGCGGGGGGGTGTATTATAGACTGGGTGTGGGTATCACACTTGGGGGTTGTGGGTATCATAGGCTGGATGTGGGTATCACACAGCGGGGTGGGTATCATAGGCTGGGATGGGTATCATAGGCTGTGTGTGGGTATCAGACAGCGGGGTGGGTATCATAGGCTGGGTGTGGGTATCACACAGCGGGGGTGGGTATCATAGGCTGCGTGTGGGTATCAGACAGCGGGGGTGGGTATCATAGGCTGGGTGTGGGTATCATAGTGTGGGTGTGGGTATCACACAGCGGGGATGGGTATCATAGGCTGGATGTGGGGATCACACAGCTGGGGTGGGTATCATAGGCTGGGTGTGGGTATCACACACCGGGTGTGGGTATCACACAGCGGGGGTGTGGGTATCACACAGCGGGGGTGGGTATCATAGGTTGGGTGTGGTTTATCACACAGCGGTGTGGTTATCATAGTATGGGTGCTGGTATCACACAGCGGTGTGGTTATCATAGGATGGGTGGGATATCACACAGCGAGGGTCGGTATCATAGGCTGGGTGTGCATATCACACAGCGGTGTGGTTATCATAGTTTGGGTGGGGGTATCACACAGCGGTGTTGGTATCACACAGCGGGGGTGTGGATCACACAGCCGGGGTGTGTAACATAGTCTGGGTGTGGGTATCACGCAGCGGGGGTGGGTATCATAGGCTGGGTGACGGTATCCCACAGCGGTGTCGGTATCACACAGCGGGTGTGGGGATCACACAGCCGGGGTGGGTATCATAGGCTGGGTCGGGGTATCACACAGCGGGGGTGGGTATCATAGGCTGGGTGTCGGGATCACACAGCTGGGTGGGTATCATAGGCTGTGTGTAGGTATCACACAGCGGGGTTGGTTAGTATAGGCTGAGTGTGGGTATCACAAAGCGGTGTGGTTATCATAGGATGGGTGGGGGTATCACACAGCATGGGTGGGTATCATAGGCTGGGTATGGGGATCACACAGCGGGGGTGGGTATCATAGGCTGGGTGAGGGTATCACACAGCGGGGGTGGGTATCATAGGCTGGTTGTGGGTATCACACAGCGGGGGTGGGTATCATAGGCTGGATGTGAGTATCTCACAGCGGGGTGGGTATCATAGACTGGGTGTGGGTATCACACAGCGGGGTGGGTATCATAGGCTGGCTGTGGGGATCACACAGCTGGGGTGGGTATCACATGCTGGGTGTGGGTATCACACAGCGGGGTGGGTATCATAGGCTGGATGTGGGGATCACACAGCTGGGGTGGGTATCACATGCTGGGTGTGGGTATCACACAGCGGGGTGGGTATCATAGGCTGGATGTGGGGATCACACAGCGGTGGTGGGTATCATTGGCTGGGTGTGGGTTTCACACAGCGGGGGTGGGTATCATAGGCTGGGTGTGGGGATCACACAGCTGGGGTGGGCATCATAGGCTGGGTGTGTGTATCATACGGCGGGGGTGGGTATCACACAGCGGGGGTGGGTATCATAGGCTGGGTGTGGGTATCACACAGCGGGGGTGGGTTATCATAGGCTGTGTGGGTATCACACAGCTGGGGTGGGTATCATAGGCTGGGTGTGGGTATCACACAGCGGGGGGGGGTGTATTATAGGCTGGGTGAGGGTATCACACAATGGGTGTGGGTATCATAGGCTGTGTGTGGGTATCAGACAGCGTGGTGGGTATCATAGGCTGGGTGTGGGTATCACACAGCGGGGTGTATCATAGGCTGCGTGTGGGTATCAGACGTTGTGGGGGGGGGGGGTGGGTATCATAAGCTGGGTGGAGGTATCATACAGCGGTGTGGGTATCACACAGCGGGGGTAGGAATCACACAGCGGGGTGGGTATCATAGGTTGGTGTGGTCTATCATAGGCTGGGTGTGGGTATCACATAGGGGCGGGTGTGGGTATCACACAGCGGGGGTGGGTATCATAGGTGGGTGTGGTTATCACACAGCGGTGTGGTTATCATAGTATGGGTGTGGGTATCACACAGCGGTGTGGTTATCATAGTATGGGTGTGGGTATCACACAGCGGTGTGGTTATCATAGGATGGGTGGGGTATCACACAGCGAGGGTTGGTATCATAGGCTGGGTGTGGATATCACACAGCGGTGTGGTTATCATAGTTTGGGTGGGGGTATCACACAGCGGTGTTGGTATCACATAGCGGGGGTGTGGATCACACAGCCGGCGTGTGTAACATTGTCTGGGTGTGGGTATCACACAGCGGGGGTGGGTATCATAGGCTGGGTGGGGGTATCACACAGCGGGGTGGGTATCATAGGCTGGCTGTGGGGATCACACAGCTGGGGTGGGTATCACATGCTGGGTGTGGGTATCACACAGCGGGGTGGGTATCATAGGCTGGATGTGGGGATCACACAGCTGGGGTGGGTATCACATGCTGGGTGTGGGTATCACACAGCGGGGTGGGTATCATAGGCTGGATGTGGGGATCACACAGCGGTGGTGGGTATCATTGGCTGGGTGTGGGTTTCACACAGCGGGGGTGGGTATCATAGGCTGGGTGTGGGATCACACAGCTGGGTGGGTGGGCATCATAGGCTGGGTGTGTGTATCATACGGCGGGGGAGGTGGGTATCACACAGCGGGGTGGGTATCATAGGCTGGGTGTGGGTATCACACAGCGGGGGTGGTATCATAGGCTGGGTGTGGGTATCACACAGCTGGGTGGGTGGGTATCATAGGCTGGGTGTGGGTATCACACAGCGGGGGGGGGGTGTATTATAGGCTGGGTGAGGGTATCACACAATGGGTGTGGGTATCATAGGCTGTGTGTGGGTATAGACAGTGGTGGGTATCATAGGCTGGGTGTGGGTATCACACAGCGGGGGTGGGTATCATAGGCTGCGTGTGGGTATCAGACAGTTGGGGGGGGGGGTGGGTATCATAAGCTGGGTGGAGGTATCATACAGCGGTGTGGGTATCACACAGCGGGGGTAGGAATCACACAGCGGGGTGGGTATCATAGGTTGGTGTGGTATCATAGGCTGGGTGTGGGTATCACATAGCGGGTGTGGGTATCACACAGCGGGGGTGGGTATCATAGGTTGGGTGTGGTTTATCACACAGCGGTGTGGTTATCATAGTATGGGTGTGGGTATCACACAGCGGTGTGGTTATCATAGGATGGGTGGGGTATCACACAGCGAGGGTTGGTATCATAGGCTGGGTGTGGATATCACACAGCGGTGTGGTTATCATAGTTTGGGTGGGGGTATCACACAGCGGTGTTGGTATCACACAGCGGGGGTGTGGATCACACAGCCGGCGTGTGTAACATTGTCTGGGTGTGGGTATCACACAGCGGGGGTGGGTATCATAGGCTGGGTGGGGGTATCACACAGCGGTGTCGGTATCACACAGCGGGTGTGGGGCTCACACAGCCGGGGTGGGTATCATAGGCTGGGTGTCGGGATCACACAGCTGGGTGGGTATCATAGGCTGTGTGTAGGTATCACACAGCGGGGTTGGTTAGTATAGGCTGGGTGTGGATATCACAAAGCGGTGTGGTTATCATAGGATGGGTGGGGGTATCACACAGCAGGGGTGGGTATCATAGGCTGGGTGTGGGTATCAGACAGCGGTGTGGTTATCATAGGATGTGTGGGAGTATCACACAGCAGTGTGGGTATCACACAGGGGTTGGGGTGGGGATCACACAGCCGGGGTGTGTAACATTGGCTGGGTGTGGTTATCACACAGCGGGGTTGGGTATCATAGGCTTGGTGTTGGTATCACACAGCGGGGGTGGGTATTCACACAGCCAGGCCTGTGTAACATAGTCCTGGGTGTGGGTATCACACAGCGGGGGTGGGTATCATAGGCTGGGTGGGGGTATCACACAGCGGTGTCGGTATCACACAGCAGGTGGGGGAATCACACAGCGGGGTGTGTATCATAGGCTGGGTTTGGGTATCACACAGAGGGGTGGGTATCATAGGCTGGGTGTGGGTATCACACGGCGGGGGTGTGTATCATAGGCTGGGTGTGGGTATCACACAGCTGGGGTGGGTATCATAGGCTGGGTGTGGGTATTACACAGCGGGGGTGTGTATTATAGGCTGGGTGTGGGTATCACACATGGGGTGTGGGTATCATAGGCTGGATGTGGGTATCACACAGCGGGGTGGGTATCATAGGCTGGGATGGGTATCATAGGCTGTGTGTGGGTATCAGACAGCGGGGTGGGTATCATAGGCTGGGTGTGGGTATCACACAGCGGGGGGTGGGTATCATAGGCTGCGTGTGGGTCAGACAGCGGGGGTGGGTATCATAAGCTGGGTGGGGGTATCATACAGCGGTGTGGGTATCACACAGTGGGGGTAGGGATCACACAGCGGGGGTGGGTATCATAGGTTGGTGTGGGTATCATAGGCTGGGTGTGGGTATCACACAGCGGGTGTGGGTATCACACAGCGGGGGTGTGGGTATCACACAGCGGGGGTGGGTATCATAGGTTGGGTGTGGTTTATCACACAGCGGTGTGGTTACCATAGTATGGGTGTGGGTATCACACAGCGGTGTGGTTATCATAGGATGGGTGGGATATCACACAGCGAGGGTTGGTATCATAGGCTGGGTGTGCATATCACACAGCGGTGTGGTTATCATAGTTTGGGTGGGGGTATCACACAGCGGTGTTGTATCACACAGTGGGGGTGATGGTGGATCACACAGCCGGGGTGTGTAACATAGTCTGGGTGGTGGGTATCACGCAGCTGGGGAGGGGTGGATATCATAGGCTGGTGGGGTATCCATCCCAAAGCGGTGTCGGTATCACACAGCAGGTGCGGGGATCACACAGCCGGGTGGGTGGGTATCATAGACTGGGTGGGGTATCACACAGCGGGGGTGGGTAGGGTCATAGGCTGGGTGTCGGGATCACACAGCGGGTGGGTGGGTATCATAGGCTGTGTGTAGGTATCACACAGCGGGGTTGGTTAGTATAGGCTGAGTGTGGGTATCACAAAGCGGTGTGGTTATCATAGGATGGGTGGGGGTATCACACAGCAGGGGTGGGTATCATAGGCTAGGTGTGGGTATCACACAGCGGTGTGGTTATCATAGGATGTGTGGGAGTATCACACACATCAGTGTGGGTATCACACAGGGGGGTGGGGATCACACAGCTGGGGTGTGTAGCATAGGCTGGGTGTGGGTATCACACAGCGGGGTGGGTATCATAGGCTGGGTGGGGGTATCACACAGCGGTGTGGGGATCACACAGCGGGTGTGGGGATCACACAGCGGGGGTAGTTAGTATAGGCTGGGTGTGGGTATCACACATCGGTGTGGTTATCATAGGATGGGTGGGGGTATCACACAGCAGGGGTGGGTATCATAGGCTGGGTGTGGGTATCACACAGCTTTGTGGTTATCATAGGATGTGTGGGAGTATCACACATCAGTGTGGGTATCACACAGCGGGGTGGGGATCACACAGCCGGGATGTGTAACATAGGCTGGGTGTGGGTATCACACAGCGGGGTGGGTATCATAGGCTGGGTGTGTGTATCACAGAGCGGGGTTTGTTATCATAGGCTGGGTGTGGGTATCACACAGCGGGGGTGGGTATCATAGGCTGGGTGTGGGGATCACACAGCGGGGGTGGGTATCATAGGCTGGGTGGGGGTATCACACAGCGGGTGTGGGTATCATAGGCTGGTTTTGGGTATCACACAGCGGGGGTGGGTATTATAGGCTGGGTGTGAGTATCTCACAGCGAGGTGGGTATCATAGGCTGGGTGTGGGTATCACACAGCGGGGTGGGTATCATAGGCTGGGTGTGGGTATCACACTGCGGGGGTGGGTATCATAGGCTGGGTGTGGGTATCACACAGAGGGGTGGGTATTATAGGCTCGGTGTGGGTATATCACAGCTGGGGTGGGTATCATAGGCTGGGTGTGGGTATCATAGGCTGGGTGGGGGAATCACTCAGCGGGGTGTGTATCATAGGCTGGGTGTGGGTATCACACAGAGGGGTGGGTATCATAGGCTGGGTGTGGGTATCACACGGCGGGGGTGTGTATCATAGGCTGGGTGTGGGTATCACACAGCTGGGGTGGGTATCATAGGCTGGGTGTGGGTATCACACAGCTGGGGTGTGTATTATAGGCTGGGTGTGGGTATCACACAGCGGGTGTGGGTATCATAGGCTGGATGTGGGTATCAGTCAGCGGGGTGGGTATCATAGGCTGTGTGTGGGTATCAGACAGCGGTGTGGTATCATAGGCTGGGGGTGGGTATCATAGGCTGTGTGTGGGTATCAGACAGCGGGGGTGGGTATCATAGGCTGGGTGTGGGTATCACACAGCGGTGTGGGTATCATAGGCTGGGGGTGGGTATCATAGGCTGTGTGTGGGTATCAGACAGCGGGGGTGGGTATCATAGGCTGGGTGTGGGTATCACACAGCGGGGGTTGGTATCATAGGCTCCGTGTGGGTATCAGACAGCGGGGGTGGGTATCATAGGCTGGGTGTATCATACAGCGTGTAGGTATCACAAAGCGGGGGTAGGGATCACACAGCGGGGGTGGGTATCATAGGTTGGTGTGGGTATCATAGGCTGGGAGTGGGTATCACACAGCGGTGTGGGTATCATAGGCTGGGGGTGGGTATCATAGGCTGTGTGTGGGTATCAGACAGCGGGGGTGGGTATCATAGGCTGGGTGTGGGTATCACACAGCTGGGGTTGGTATCATAGGCTCCGTGTGGGTATCAGACAGCGAGGGTGGGTATCATAGGCTGGGTGGGGGTATCATACAGCGGTGTAGGTATCACAAAGCGGGGGTAGGGATCACACAGCGGGGGTGGGTTGGATCATAGGTTGGTGTGGGTATCATAGGCTGGGAGTGGGTATCACACAGCGGGTGTGGGTATCACACAGGGGGTGTGGGTATCACACAGCGGGGGTGGGTATCATAGGCTGGGTGTGGTTTATCACACAGCGGTATGGTTATCATAGTATGGGTGTGGGTATCACACAGCGGTGTGGTTATCATAGGACGGGTGGGGGTATCACACAGCGGGGGTTGGTATCATAGGCTGGGTGTGGGTATCACACAGCGGTGAGGTTATCATAGTTTTGGGTGGTTGTATCACACAGCGGTGTGCGTATCACACAGCGGGGGTGGGGATCACACAGCCGGGGTTTGTAACGTAGTCTGGGTGTGGGTATCACACAGCGGGGGTGGATATCATAGGCTGGGTGGGGGTATCACTCAGCGGTGTCGGTATCACACAACGGGTGTGGGGTTCATCAGCCGGGGTGGGTATCATAGGCTGGGTGGGGGTATCACACAGCGGGGGTGGGTATCATAGGCTGGGTGTGAGAATATCACAGAGGTGTGGGTATCATAGGCAGGGTGTGGGTATTACACAGCGGGGTGGGTATCATAGGCTGGGTGGTGGTATCACACAGCGGGGGTGGGTATCATAGGCTGGGTGTGGGTATCACACAGCGGTGTGGGTATCATAGGCTGGATGTGGGGATCACACAGCTGGGATGGGTATCATATGCTGGGTGTGGGTATCACACAGCGGGGTGGGTATCATAGGCTGGATGTGGGGATCACACAGCAGAGGTGGGTATCATAGGCTGGGTGTGGGTATCACACAGCGGGGGTGGGTATCATAGGCTGGGTGTGGGTATCACACAGTGGGGTGGGTTGGGTTATCATAGGCTGGGTGTGGGGATCACACAGCGGGGGTTGGTATCATAGACTGGGTGTGGGTATCACACAGCGGGGTTGGGTATCATAGGCTGGGTGTGGGGATCACACAGCGGGGGTTGGTATCATAGGCTGGGTGTGGGTATCACACAGCGGGGGTGGGTATTATAGGCTGGGTTTGGGGATCACACAGCTAGGATGGGTATCATAGGCTGGGTATGGGTATCACACAGCGGGGGTGGGTATCTCACAGCGGGGGTGTGTATCATAGGCTGGGTGGGGGTATCACACAGCGGGGTGGGTATCATTGGCTGGGTGTGGGTATCACACAGCGGGGGTGGGTATCATAGGCTGGTTGTGGGTATCACACAGGGGGGGTGGGTATCATAGGCTGGGTGGGGTATCACACAGCGGGGGTGGGTATCATAGGCTGGGTGGTGGTATCACACAGCGGGGTTGGTATCATAGGCTGGGTGGGGGTAGCACGCAGTGGGGGTGGGTATCATAGGCTGGGTGGGGGTATCACACAGCGGGGGTGGGTATCATAGGCTGGGTGGTGGTATCACACAGCGGGGGTTGGTATCATAGGCTGGGTGGGGGTAGCACGCAGTGGGGGTGGGTATCATAGGCTGGGTGTGGGGATCACACAGCGGGGGTTGGTAATGATAGTCTGGGTGTGGGTACACACAGCCGTGTGGTCATCACACAGCGGGGGTGGGGATCACACAGCGGGGGTGGATATCATAGACTGGGTATGGGTATCACACAGCGGTGTGGGTATCACACTGCGGGGGTGGGTATCACACAGCGGGGTGGGTATCATAGGCTGGGTGTGGGGATCACACAGCGGGGTGGATATCATAGGCTGGGTGTGGGTATCACACAGCGGGGGGTGGGTATCATAGGCTGGGTGGGGGAATCACACAGCGGGGGGTGGGTATCATAGGCTGGGTGCGGGTATCACACAGCAGGGGGTGGGTATCATAGGCTGGGTGTGGGGATCACACAGCGGGTGGATATCATAGGCTGGGTGTGGGTATCACACAGCAGTCCGGACGTTTTCCGCAAATCCAGCCCTTTGATTGGCTCGTAAAGACTCCGAGGACAACATTAGGACAATGAACACCATATTCGGAATCCGCGGACAATATGTGAAAGTTGTCCCTGATTCCGCACAGTGGATTCGTTGGAATGTGTAATCGGATACCGGGACTTTCCCATTTTGACGAAATGTGAAAGTTGTCCCACATAGCTGATTGGTCGGAACATGTGATCGGATAACCCGGGAACATACGGGATTTCCCGAGGAATGTTAGTGAAAGATGGCAGCGGTCTTCAACTCGCCTGGAGAATTTGGTAGAACTATTATTAAATATAACGGATAAAATGGGTTATATGAATTATGAGGACGAAACAGATGAACTAGGAGTGTTGATGAATCACCAGGCATGGGAGATGGGTTTGGGGTAAGTCTTTGAAGTAGATTAATAGCCTCTCACAGTCGCCAAAAATCGGAGAAAGTTTGAATCGATAAAACATGATGAAATTACACCAAATTACTAGCGGGACCTACCGATCGATTGTAGAAGACCTTCCGATTGTAGAAGACCTACCGTTCGCTAGTTCGCTATACCGTTTGTTTTCTTCAGTACAGTGAAACCTCTCTAACCCGGACACCCTAGGAGGTCCCCAGGGTGTCCGGCTTAGAGAGATGTCACTGTGAATCAGTCATAACTGTGTGCTATTCGATCACGAACTCACATTATCACCCGAGATAAACGACCAAGAAACTCATCAAAAATATGATCACATATGTTTTCTTGGTGTCCGGTTTAGAGCGGTTCTACAGTGTAATTATAAACATTTAATTTTACCAATACAGGATGCAGGGTACAGAGACTACCTGTGTGTCCGGTTTAGAGAGATTCTATTGTAATAGCTGTACAGCTGATAGTGAAACTAAAGCGGAAATCCCCGCACACCTCACGTTCTAAATATACCAATGTGCGTATATACCCGTAATTGTGAAGTATTTTCCGAAATATGACCTCTCGTCTGTCACATAACCAAGACCAAGGAGATTGGGCTTATGGTTTATGCGACCAATGTAGACCCACATCAGATCTTAATCCACGGAATCCGGTCCGTGTCTGCAGTGTTCGGTGAAAGACTCGTAATGTTTCTCTGCCAGTAAGTACATGTCCGCGTATATTAAATCTTTGTATGGCCGCAGGAGGGCGCTGGCAGACCAGGAGCTAAACTACTGTAACTGTATATATAACTAAATTAATGTTGAGACGCATTACATATCAGTCAAAAATCGGCCTCACCGCAGCCGGTGTTCGAACCACGGGTCTCTGGATTACCGGTCCAGTGCGCTACGATTGCACCACCGCGGTATCCGGATTTTTGCGGGAAATATATATACATGTAGTATACATGTCTTCAGTAACAGCTATTTTCGTTGTGCAATACTCGGCCATATTCAGCATATAACGCGCCTTATAACACGATATTAACGATAATGAATCAAAGTACTGAAAGTACTGAAATATGTTATCTCCACAAAAACTGTGTGGGGTAAGTTCACTTTGTATAACACACTGGTGTAACTTGTAGGATCAGTACTGAAATATATAGAAAAGTGTACCCCCGCCCTTTACTGCTAACTCCGTACTAGAAACAAAATTACTACCCCGCTCTATACATATCGCGAGCGTAGCAATTTAACGCCATCTCTTTAATGTAACGCATGGAAGAGTGATTTTTGCAATCGGTTATCTGGTGTGTTTGAAATGTTAGAGATATAAAACTATAAAAGCTGTATCAATAAATTATTAATAAAGAACATATACATGCAGAAATTTGTTATTTTACCGTCTCAATGTGTTTACGTGACATTTACATGTATATCTTGTAAATTTGAAAGCTTCATTTCGTTATGTTGAATGTTTAACAACAACTAGAGAAAATATGGATTCCATGAGAAAATTATTTCCCTGTTCTACTATTTTCGGCAATTTGCTAGTTCTACATCAAAGATAATTTGTTTAAAGTTTGTGTAAAAAACTAAATTTTGACATTTTTGAATGGGTCAAATTGTAGCCGTATATAACATATCGGAGGCGAATGTTTGTAGCTAGTTCCGTACGTACTGTCCCGTGAGACCTAAAGATAATAGCTGCTGTATTCATACGCACGAAATGTCTTAATTAGTATATTCCAGAATTTAACTGATAAACTGAGCACAAAACTGTGAACACTATAGAGAATAGTATATGTAGAGTTTTAGATACAAAGCAAGACAGACCACAGGGCACTATTTTCTTGGTCGTACTCGCCATTTAGGCGATGCACGATCAATGGCTGCCCCCACTGTAATTTGCGTGACACAATATTCTATCTCAAGGGAGATAATATATAAAAACCGCATTACAATATTTATTCAGTATTGTCCTATGTATGACTGTATTACTATGTAACTAGTATAACAGTCGTATAGATGATATGTCAACTATTTCTACATTTAAAGCTGCCATTATAAGTGTCGAATTTGTACTGTTTCATTACTGAATTTTACTAAATTAGCACATGTAAACTGAAGAATAAAGTACACAGTCTGAATTATTTCATTATATATTTACATTAAAGTCAATGTTTTGTCCCACTGTCCCATTAAACAATAGTTAACTGAACTGTCACCAGAGGCATCGCACCAGTTTAGTGGAAGGATACCTCGCGACTGGTGAGGCCATATAAAGTTAATTTATTGAATATCATTCGAATTTGGGTGGGGGGATAGGGTGGTAATAATCTGGCATTACTGATTAGGGGCGGGTGGGGATTATATATAGTACATTAATGCTATATTGCCTGATAATCTCTGAACAGAACCGCCGGACACACAGGTTGAAGTAACGAACCAAGGTTTATACATTTGTAATAGGATACGGAAAATGCAACGGACAAAATGTGCACCGACCGGGGACCTTCCCTATACCAGCGGGACGCGCTAACCAACTGCGCTACTGGAGCACGATGCTGCCGATCGGTATTTTTATATCCACACTCATGATTACACATGGTACCATTTCCGTTACACATACATTACTATACCTAAAAGCATCAGTATGTGAGAGAGAAAATTAAGCTAACATGTTTTTACTCCATATTATAACACATTAATGTGCATAGGAGGGAGTAACGAATTTGTTTAGCTTTTTTTCTTCACTTATCGATATTTTTTTAAAATATATTTAATTTATTTATAGACCATGGTCCTTCACTTCAACATGTGGCCGGACACACACCACATCTGACACACCGATGCTGTGTATTGAGGGAGCAACTATTGATTAGATTCAGCCGCTGATTTTTCTGCTCATATTCTCTCCCAGGCACAGAAAGTAGGAGAGTAATGTTGGTTTATTGTCGTCGGTGCGATGGTGTGGGTGTTTGTTTGGTCAATAATATTTGTTTTCATACGGTGAAACTTTTGAATCGTAAATTGAATCTGTTGATGTAGCTGGGTGTCAGACATCACCATTGTGGGTGCCTTCATAAATGTTTAGTTAAAATGTCCTATTTATTTGAAAATATAATGGATTGATGGTGAACATCAATTGTAATTGTTATATTATATAAGTCAGATCGGAAGTTTTCGGGTGTGCGAAGCCATGTACACTTCCATGTGTTTTCAAATTGATTCACGTAGTTCAACAACAATGGCGCATCATCGCGTGACCTGCCCGACATGTGACACACATATTTCCGGTGTTGAGTCTGTCAAAATACAAACAAAGGCGAACTTTATTTGTGTACTAGTACTTGTTTCTGATAATTATCAAAATACATATAGGTAAAGTGTGCGAAGCCACGTACACGGACTGTATAGTTTTGTCTGTAAATATTCTGTTCTGATTTTAGGATTTTCCTTCTTCCCTACACATGAAATATGGGATTTGACCCTATTAACCGACCTAACATGACATTAGCCGATGAGAAGCCATTACACATCATTTAATATATAAATAAATAATACTTATTAGTAATATTGTGGAGCTAACCTAGTTTCAGAACTTTCAGTACTTTGACATTGCCCGATTGTTGACGTAGACGAAAACTATATAAAAGAAACGTGAATCCATAACTATACATTTGGCTATATACTTCCTCCTTGCCGGTATTTTCCAACACGACAGGACACGTGCGGAAACATTTAACAGAGTATACAATATACACATTAATCTATAATTGGACGAAAAAGCAGAGTAAAATGTTAATATGTGGTGATAAGTAGTGTTTAGTTGTAAATAAATACAGTCCAGTACACAGTGTGTTTCGTCAGGATTTCTTCCCCCCAGTGTAGATAACCGTACACCACGTACGGTATTTACCAGTGTCAAGGTGTATGATCACGTGGTTACAACAACAACAACAACAACAACAAGTACTGAAACTTCCAGAAGCCCTCCGATTCAAAGTACGTATTCTTATATTTTGTCCTTATTATACCCCCGCAATGAGTTGTGTGTGTGTGTGGGGGGGGGGGGGGGGGGTTACTGGAGTCAGGTTGTCCATCCGTCCGTCCGTCCGTCCGTCCGTACGTCACTAAACTTAACATCAGAGAAATAGTGTTATAGCTTCTATTTCCTTGGTCTAAAATGTTTAATATTTCACACATGCATTATTGTAAGGCTCTACTACCATGCTGTGCCAAATCCACGATGTCCAACCCCCGCTGATCCCAAGGTCAATGTCAAATACTTGGTATCTTTACAAAACTTAACATCAGCGAAATAAGTTATAACTTCTATTTCCTTCATTGAAAATTCTTAATATTTCACTCGTGCATTCCTCTAAGATTGTACTATCATGCTGTGACATATCTACGACCGTCCAACCCCCGCTGATCCCAAGGTCAAGGTCACAATACTTAGTCTCTTTATAAAACTTAACATCAGAGAAATATGTTATAACTTCTATTTCCTTCATCTAAAATGCTTAATATTTCACACATGCATTCATGTAAGGCTCTACTACCATGCTATGCCAAATCCACGACATCCAACCCCCGCTGATCCCAAGGTAAATGTCAAATACTTGGTCTCTTTACAAAACTTAACATCAGAGAAATAAGTTATAACTTCTATTTCCTTCATTGAAAATTCTTAATATTTCACTTGTGCATTCCTCTAAGGTTGTACTATCATGCTGTGAAATATCTATGATTGTCCAACCCCCGTTGATCCAAGGTCACGGTCACATACTTAATCTCTTTACAAAACTTAACATCAGAAAAATATGTTATAGCTTCTATTTCCTTCTTCTAAAATGTTTAATATTTCACACATGCATTTCTGTAAGGCTCTACTACCATGCTGTGCCAAATCCACGATGTCCAACCCCCGCTGATCCCAAGGTCAATGTCAAATACTTGGTATCTTTACAAAACTTAACATCAGAGAAATAAGTTGTAACTTCTATTTCCTTCATTGAAAATTCTTAATATTTCACTCGTGCATTCCTCTAAGGTTGTACTATCATGCTGTGACATATCTACGACCGTCCAACCCCCGCTGATCCCAAGGTCAAGGTCACAATACTTAGTCTCTTTACAAAACTTAACATCAGAGAAATATGTTATAACTTCTATTTCCTTCATCAAAAATGCTTAATATTTCACACATGCATTCATGTAAGGCTCTACTACCATGCTATGCCAAATCCACGACATCCAACCCCCGCTGATCCCAAGGTCAATGTCAAATACTTGGTCTCTTTACAAAATTACAAAACTTAACATCAGAGAAATAAGTTATAACTTCTATTTCTTTCATTGAAAATGCTTAATATTTCACTTGTGCATTCCTCTAAGGTTGTACTATCATGCTGTGACATATCTACGACCGTCCAACCCCCGCTGATCCCAAGGTCACGGTCACATACTTAATCTCTTTACAAAACTTAACATCAGAGAAATATGTTATAACTTCTATTTCTTTCATCGAAAATTCTTAATAGTTCTTGCATGCATTCCTCTAAGGCTCTACTATCATGCTGTGACAAATCCCCGCTGATATCGAGGTCAAGGTCATATACTTAGTCTTACGTAGGTTATACGGTAGTCTCTTTACAAAACATAACATCAAAGAAATCGGTTATAATTTCTATTTCCTTGCTCGGATCTTTTTCACACACGCATTGCTCCAATGGACCTCTACCACCCTGTGACAAATTCACGTTCGTGCCGCCCCCGCTAAGGTCACAAGCCAACACACTTGGAAATTAGTTTACATATTTAGGGTTACCTGGGCCCACGCGGTGGGTATTCCGTATGCCTCGCTTACTGACCAATCTAGTTATGTAACGTATTTTTATGAAATATGGCGCATCAATCGCGTATTGTTAAGCTGCATTTAGTGGTCTCGGTACTGTGGCCCAAACTTATGTCGTTTTTGCGAATAATCGATTCTTCGCAAAAACGACATAAGTATGTGCCGAACTCCCGGGATCACCAAATGCAGCTCATGAAGACGCGTTTGCTGTGCCATATTTCATCACAATCCGTTACCTATTAAGGAAAATATCAAATAATACTTACTTTGGTCTGGGCGCGCTTTCAACACTTTCAGCCATTGTTGTTGTTGTTGTCACCACGTGATCATGCACCTTAAGTGTTATACACACTAAATTACTAACTTAGTTTGTAAAACATGTGTTGTATAAAACATATGCCGAACACGCTGTAAATCATACTATTGTAAGTCAGTCAGACGGAAGTTTCAGTTAGAATGTACTCAACCGCTATTTTGAAATACCGGATTTATTTCCCGAGACATCTGGAAATCCGACAAAGAAACGAGTGCAGAGCACGACAAAGAAACGAGTGCAGAGCACGAGTCTCTTTGTCTGATTTACAGATGTCAAGGGAAATAAATCCGGTATTTCAAAATGGTAGTGGAATAAATTGTATATTACATGCTCTTCGAAAAATGTGAAATTTGCTCTTAGACCAGCTTGTAACGATTCCAAAATTGACACTTTATTAGCGTATGAATTGTTTCTTCGTCGGAAATGACATCAAAACGTGACATAAATTACGTCTCGCGAACGTCTAGGAGGAAAAATCTATTAATTCAAGGAAATAAATCCCTCTAGAATCGCAGTAAATCACTGGGTAATATAAAGCGATTGTATGGAAGCTCCTTGTTGTATCGATCATGGATGCCGATCAAACATTCAAACAGTCGGATTCAGTCCTCGAGGAAAGCAGACGTTCCGAAAGTTTATGAATCAGCCTGACTGTCGTCCACTTCCGGTTTATATAAACCCAAAGTTTCACAATATGTTCAAGTGTTCGTGACCTCAACCGCCCGTGATCGGTTATCTCAGGTTATCTCCATTTGTATACACACAGTGTAGACCTTCTTAATGCTCCACCAGTGCACTATGGAAGGTAATATCCGCCATAATTATATTAGGCTTGATGTTTGCTTGCTGATGACATTATAAGTTCTATCCGTCGTATTACAATTATATGTGGCTTGGTGCTTGCTGACTGGTGCCATTACAACTTACTTTCATGCTATTATATTCGTCATTCGTGGCTATGACATTTTAAATCTTCTTCGCTGTAGTCTAAATTGCATGTGCATTTCGCTTGATGCTTTATTCATTCGCACTGTTTCAATGCGTTTGTGTTGATTACGTTCTAAGTAGCTTGTTGCTTCAGTCTTAGTGACATCCGGAGTTCCATTATTGATTATTGCATCGCTGTTTTGCCATGCGTTTTGTTACCTCGCTAAGCCACGCCCCTTGACAACAACAATTGCAACAGTAATTTGGGAACAACCATTATGACGCCATGTGCGCTGCTAAAACTTAAAAGAGTTCTCCTAAAATGATTTAATATACTGGTAGCCGTCCTACGATGCGCATGCTGAAAACTGGTGTTAAAAACACCCCAACAACTGGGTAGTAATGGATCAAGATTTGCAAGCAAACTGTGTCTGTGACCTTAAAACACCCGGACTACGTTTGCATACTCAATTTCTCTAACCTTAAAGACAGAGTGCTACATACCAGGTTATAATATAGGGAGACATGTTTTTCTTTATTATTTCAATCTGACATTTTTCTGGCAAAATGAATATTGATTTACCATTACCAGACGTACTAATTGACATTATTATACTTTTGATATCAAACGCGAAATGCCAGTGTGATATCAGGGGCGATAACCGTGTTTCCTTAAAATGATAACGGAAACAACTATTTATTCCATTTATTTATTTTTTGATGCGCAATATCATACTTTATGATATGTCGATAAAAATATTTATTCAGCATTTAGTTGATATAAATAATTTAAAAATACTGCATCATTTGCATATGGAACTAGCTTGATACAACCACGAGTCTATATGAGTACATTAAAGATTACTAAATAATTATATCTGTGTAGCTGGCACTCGTAATTTTTAAAAGTGGTGGACTAGTTGCAATTATGTACTTATTTAAGTTCTATAAAGAAAAGTTTGTACCTACTAGATGGGACCCCAGCTTCAACAATACTTAAATCTATATTTTAATTAGTCAAGATCCAGAGCAGAATGGGTGCAGGTTATTAGAAATTAGGTTCCACAACATCCATAAGCAAAATGAAAGTAGCAGAGAATAGCAAAATGTGTGGTAACGGGTTAGTTTTTTATCGAAAATCAATGGTGGTGGCCCACCTTAGTCTGATCCCGGACGGTTATTGGTTTGCATCGGTAACAGGCCAGTTTGACAGTCAACCTGTGTAAGTTACTATATGTGTAACTTACTATAAAAATGTGATTGTTTTCAACTACGTACATATGTAATTTAATTATGAGGATATTGTATCTATAAAACACATTAGTAAGGCAAACACCATACATACATATGCAATTTAGTTAATATAGGTTAGAGAATAACAAATGATGCGAAATCGTCAAGAGGGTAAAAGTTGTCCGGTATGAACAAAATCGGGCGGGTGTTTTGAGGTCACTGACACAGTTTGCTTGCAAATCTTGATCCACTACTACCCAGGTTCACTTAAGGAACATGTTGGTCATGTGATGTAAACAGAGTTTCCGTGGCCAAACAAAAATGTAAACAATATTGGGGGACATGACGAGGTTGGATTTTTCTTTCTAAGGAGTAAGTAAACCTATTGTTTAATTCATGCAGAACCAGTACAGACCGGCTGCATGTCATGTACAAGTAGGTCCCACAACATCCATACGAATAGTGAAAGTAGGAGAGACTGGCCTTGTTGGATTGGATTCGGCTACAGTATATAGTAAAACTATTTGGTGTCTTCTAACCTATACTGTGATAATTTGTGGGTGAAATCTTACATCAACAGGGGCATTGGAGGTGTGCTTCAAACAGCCAATCACATCTCGTACTAGTATGCGTCATAGTGAGGAACTATATCACCAATATTGCTTGCGTCATTCGGCTTGTGACTTGATGCTTTCTGCTTGCGGCTTTCCGCTTGATGCTTACTTCCTGCGGCTTTGTCATTACTGCTTTCGGCTTTATTCAAAGTGCTAAGTGCTTTGTTCTTCTTTCTTTTGCAAATGCTTAGTGCAATAAAACAGGGACACGAATAAGGACGTATCAATAATTGTAATGTAAATAAGACGAATGAACAAAGCACTCAGCGGAATGGATATATAAGAAAGACAAATACAATTACAACAAGCAGATTTCAAATGTAATAAATACAAATGACGAATGAAATAACATGAATATAAGTTGCAATGTCATCAGCACGCAAGCATCAAGTCACATAGAATTATGGCGGATATTACCTTCCATAGTGCAGAGGTGGAAAACTCGGACCTCTAACATAAATCAAAGTACTGAAAGTACTGAAATATTTTATCTCCACAAAATCTGATCACTTGCGGAACTGGAGACTGAAAGTTGCATATTTTCTCAATCATCACCCAGAGGCAAATGTACGGTAATGGTGCAAACCCATGATCACCCATACGTTTTCTCTAGAATAAATTACTTTTTGAAACTCCCTATGCTATTAATGTACTATACAGTGATACTCCAGATTATCGGACAAAAATGGCAGTGATTTTATAATATTATTATTAAAATAGCAGTTACGGGCATAAACCTAGAAACATGCAGACTGAAGTGGGTTCATAAAGGTGATTTCACATAAACATGTACATCTTTCATTCGTTTGCAGGTTGGTATACTTGTTTCTTTATAATGCACAAACAACTTCACAGCCGTGGAGGGGCGGTGTGGTTATTATGAATAATTGGATAAATTATGTATTGATTGATATTATGGAATTTTCTGTCTACTGTTTTGTTCATGTCATAGGACAATTATTTTAGATTTGTCTGGTCCACTTGATATCATGTTTATGAGTGCTGTCACATTCATGTAACATATTGTTATCCCCAGACTGAACATGTTTAGGGGATGTAGAGAACATCTTGCTTTTGGCAGAAACACACTCAGCTTTTAGACAGTGTGTAGACAGTGTGTAGACAGTATCATGCCCGATATGTCGAATACCTTATGGATTCAACTTGTATACAAATGTAGCGAAAATATTATTCTTCCAGTGATCACCGGTCCTTGTTTACCTTAAGATCATTAGTAATAGAGCCTGTAAAACGCCATTCGAACAAGTGGTTTTATATGTGTTTCTGGTGCACTTGTCTTTATACCATGTTTATTATGTATCCCAATATGTTTTTCGGGGTACATATAGTCGCCATCATGTCTGTCTGTCTGTCTGAGATTTGCGTTAAGCTATTCAGATATCTACTATCTCTGATAGTCGGATTGGCTGGAAACTGCATATGCTTATTATGCATGTTTTCATTCGTTGACCCACTCATGCACCCCGTGTCCAAGGTCAAATGATTTAGAGGTTCACGGTAAATGTTGTTGTGTTAGTGATATCTTGTTATAAGTGCTGCAATATTGCTGTAACACGTTATACATGTAATAACTAAATGTATGTTGTGTATATATATATATATATGAGATATTTTATCTTAAATAATTTTGCAGAATAATTTGTGTAAAAACAGCATGGTTCTATTAATAGGTATCTATGTTCGGTTAGAAATAAAGTTTCAGAAGTAATTTGATCACATTGAGTTGACAATGCATGAAATTTGAGACATTATCCCCAGCAACATTTTCTGAAACCAAATTTTCGGAATCAAAACAAAATTGGTTTTAATGATCGGGATTCATCCTGACCGAAATCCAAATCCCGACTGGAGACCTGGATGACCCTCTGATACGTCTTTCCTGTCTGTGAGAGTTGAATCTGGTGTATACCCCTTATAAGAGTAAGCCTACCGGTATTACTTTTAGGTCGGGTTATTCTAATTTCAGGGCCGAATTTATTTGGATGTAAACCATTCCGTTCTGATTTTGGGAGGTACCCCCCCCCCCCCCCACCCCCAGTTAAATAAATACGGGATCGAACCCGTTGGCCCTGCTTTAAATGATCTTACCTGTTGATAGGCCGTTAAAAACCGATAAATCAAATCAAATCCAATATAAAAAGTACAGGCAGTTGGTTAGGGTCGGTTAGGTAACTGAAAACACAACTTTTGTTTAGGTCTTGGTAAAAACAGACTGCAAGATTATTTGAGTGAATTGTTTATTTCTGTCGTATGTAATTTCATAATGTCATAGTTACTGAGTTTGTAGATGTAGAAAATTCCATGTGTTTGCAAATACTCGTTGTAGATGACTTCGAATGCAGTATTATTTATTTTGAGCGTATGTAGGTTCGTACAATCATCAATGGAATAGCCATCACTATGTTTCATTATACCTCCGACATACGACGTATGTCGAGGGGTATTTAGTTTTCATAATTCCGTCGGTCAGTATGTTTGTCCGTCTGCGTTAAAGTTGTTGGGTGCGCATTATTTCTGTAACTGTAAGTCTGATTGGTTTCAAACGTCATGTACTTCCTTATCATCATCATCCATATTTTCATTCCATACCACACACATGCGACCTTCATGTTTAAGGTCAATGTCTAATTACTTAGAAATATGCATCCGCAAAGTTTTCGGGTACCTATTATCTCTGCAACGGTAGGTCGGATTGACTTCAAACTTCATATACTACCTTTATCACCATATTTTCATTCTATACCACACTCATTTATTTAGATTTAATTAAAGCTGTATATGGTCCAGTACTTACTTTGATCGTATGTAATTTCATACGTTCGCAAATATTTGTTTTCTGAGACTTAAAGGGACATGCCCACTCAGTTGGCACAAACTGTTCTTTATATCGGAGACATCGCGTGAGAAATTTTCTAGCAAAATAAACATACATTCACCGTTAGCCCACGCATTGATTGGCATTATTATACATTTTATATCAGACGTAAAATTTCCACACTGATATCAGGGGCGATAACCGTGTTTCCTTAAACTCGTAATTTTTAGAACTGGTGGAATAGTGACACAAGTATACACTTTTTTAATTACTATAACGATCATTTTGTACCTACTGAGTGGGCATGTACCTTTAATTAAAGCTGTATGTAGTCAGGTATTATATATGTTTGTCGTATATAATTTCATACAATCATCAATGATGGAAAAGTTGGCAAATCATTGATGATTGTATGAAACTTCGCAAATACTGAGATTTAGTCTTCGAATCATTAATGAAAAAACTGAAACATTGACTGTTTGATTGTATTAAATTGCATACATCCACCAATCTTTGTTTTCTGAGACTTAGTTAAAGCTGTATATATAGTCGTCGAATCCAGTAGTGATCATTTAATGATTTCTATCGTATGTAATTTGATACAATCATCAATGATTGAAAAATTGTCTCATTGACTTTGTTTGATTGTATGCAATTTCATACGTTCGCAAATACTTGTTTTCTAAGATTTAGTCTTTGAATCCAGCATTTTTAAATTACTGTCACATTGACTGTGTTTGATTGTATGTAATTTCATACGTTCGCAAATATTTGTTTCTTAGTTAAAGCTGTATATACTCCAGTATTATTTATTTTGATCGTATGTAATTTCATACAATCCTCAATGATGAAGTTTGCAAACCATTGATGATTGTATGAACTTCCATACGTTCGCAAATACTTGTTAACTGAGATTTAGTCTTCGAATCCAGTACAAATGTATTTATAAATTACTGTCTCATTGACTGAAATTTCATACGTTCACAAATATTTGTTTTCTGAGACTTAATATAAAAGCTGCATAGTCCAGTATTATTTATTTCGTACAACCACCAATGATGGAAAAACGCTCAATGAGTTTGATGTACATCAGAGACATCATCTGACACATTTTCTGGCAAAATAAACATTCATTCACCGTTATTCCACGTATTGATTGGCATTATTATACATTTTATATTAGCCGTAAATTTACACACTAATATCAGGGGCGATAACCGTGTTTCCTTAAAATGTTAACGGATATTACTATTTATTCTCTGTATTTATTTTTTGATCATACTTGATAATACTGATCATACTTGATAATCTGTCGAAAATATAATTTTTTCAGGTGACACATTTAATTAGTATGAATAATTAAAAAATATCATGCCAACAGTTTGTGCCTACTGCGTGGGCATGTACCTTTAACAAAAATGTACCAATAATGGAATTTGGTTGTAGACACGGAAATCAAAAACGACAGAAGTTTGGGCCAAAGTTCCGAGACCACCAAAATGCAGCTTAGCATAACAAGACGCGTTTGATGCGCCATATTTCATAGAAATCCGTTACATAATAAGGACAAAATGAAAGAATACGTACTTTGAATCGGAGGGTTTCTGGAAGTTTCAGTACTTGTTGTTGTTGTTGTAACCACGTGATCATACACCTTGGTAGACATACTTTATTAGCAGGCAATTGATCGTATAGTGGACTTATTCGAGTCGGCACCCGTGCCCAGATTATCAGATGGTGCCCGCAAAACGACCCAGCATGTGCCAATCCCTTAAACAGTCAAACTCAGTGTATATCGTTAGCGAGCACTTTGTACACTGCTTAGCCACATCGAACGGGCGGCTTACATGTATATATCAAACTCATTGTTCTCACTTACGAATATTTTAGTCTTACGAAGTTTAGTGAAACGGGCCACAGACTCGCTAGCACCCGATAGAGCAGGCTATAAAGTTAAACATGTACGATCATCTATATAATATAGCAAGTGAGCAGAGACTCACGAATACCCCCTTACCGCTGCCTCGACAGACACATACAAACGTTAGCGCAAATCTTACGGACAGACGGACTGACGATAAAACAGCCAAATGCATGGACAGAAATGCAAACATTGTATCCCTCGTATACAGGGGTAAATATATTGAGGGTATATGATCACGTGGTTTCCGAAACGGCGGACGTCATGCTTTTTTTTAGATGCGTTTGCAGTAGATTTTTACGGCAGCGTAAAAGGCATTTGCATATTTTCCAACGACATGGCATACATTTACCATTCCCACGAGTTAGCATCTCGTTCCTACGACATTATTGTAAGGTTCGACAATGCCCAGTCGTGGTTACAAGTTTGCCTTGACACGAGGGAACTGTTTGAACCCCAAGGCCGTAGGCCGCGGGCTCAAACGGTTCCCGAGTGCCACGGCAAACGTTTACCCACGGCTGGACATGGTCGAAGGTTCTTGTTACATTTCTGTCGGAAATATGGTGTAATTTGAGCATATATATGCAGCACTTTCGGTACTTTGATAATCTGCTCCATTCAAACAGCTGATTTACACATACATATTCCGGGGTCGCAGTACACGTCGTGTGATGCAGCCGCATCAGTTTAAAAAAATCGGTGCGACCGTTGTGAACTTGTCTGGTGACGTAATGGCGCGTTCTAGGCACATACATGAGACACATGCATTGCGTAGGTGTTGGCGTGGCCTTTTTGATAATCTGCTCGATTCAAACAGCTGATTTAAACATACATATTCCGGGGCCGCAGTACACGTCGCGTGATGAAGCCGCATCTATTTCAAAAGTCCAGTGCGACCGTTATGAACTGGTCTGGTGACGTAAGGGCGCGTTCTAGTAACGTCATGAGACACATGCATTACGTAGGGGTTGGCTTGGCCCCGGAATGAGCATTATCTATAGCCATGGCCAAATGGCACGCGCTGTACGTTTGAACACGGCTGTGAGCGGTGTCAAACAACGGCAGTCATGTAACAATACATGTTGACATGACGTTAAATCTTGACATATCTAGCAACGACGTACTAATCTACGGCTATGTGTCTGCTATTGGTATTCCACACAAACGGACGAACCGGACATTCAGCGGCACCTTGTCCTGGCGACCGTTTCACTAAACTGCTACGATAAGTGCAAATTTTTAGATCGTCTGGAAATTTCAATTGATGGATTTACATTTAGTGATCATATGCTGCATATGCTCAATAAATTTAAATCCAATACTTGTTTACAAGAAAACATTGTTAATGAGAAATTTACAGACTATCATAACTTTGCACTTACGAACATTTTAATCGTACGAAGTTTGGTGAAGCGGCCCCCTGGTTGTTACTTGCTGGCAGTAACTATACAAACTCCCGAACCGTCCATAGCATAGTTACAGTGCATCCATAGCCTTCCAATGCTCCAATACAGAGTAGAGAGTAGCGAATCATATCTGATTCGCTATGCTGCATGGAAAGGTTATGAACGGCACCGTAACTCTGGTTTGGAAGGTACGGGAGTTTGTCAGATTTATTGGTCGAAAGTAGTTAGTTAAGTTGTACAATGTCATGTCGTGGGTTACTTGTATGTGTTTCAGTTAACAGTATTGAAGAAAACCGCCAGTGAATCTCATCATAATCGACAGTCAATACGAGATACAAACATGGATCGCTTGTTGCATCACCAATGATGAAGCATACAGCAGTGTGTATATTATAGATGTAGTATATCCATAGTGTCACCTGGAAGCAACATGTCTGAATAAGTACGTGTCACACGAAGGCTCGTTCTTTATTCATATACACACAGGTAGTGGTTCCCGACCTATAAGAATGACCAATCCATCGATACTGAGCCGGACAGAGAGAAACCGCCAATTCAGCAATACGTCTGATATATCCGGGATATCGTATCTGTCGCAGGAAACACAACTGACGGACAGTTCCGACCATTCCTTTAATAACACTGAAACTTGCCGCGGCAGGCGTAACCTGCCAAACAAACGGCTATCATTCGACGGCAGCAGCCGACCACACTTTGACTTAGGCGCCAATAATGACATGCTACACCAGTTGATTCAAGTATATGACAGGCGGAGCTGTACGGCTTTAAATAGCGATGCAATAGATTCAGATCAGTCTACGGTTGTTGAAGGTAATTACATACATGCGATCGGTAAAAATGGCAGGAACCCTCCCAAACCCATAAATGAAGAGCCGTGTAACGAACGTCGACGTCCACAATTATCATCGGATACTTCAATCACCGGGCCTGTCACACAGCGGAGCCGTTATGTACATGGTCAAGTTTTATCATCACACAAAAGGAACCAATTCTGCGGCAGACATACCGCGAATGGTTTGTATAATCGCACACATAATGCTGGAGGAAATGAGCTTACAAACGCCAACACTGGCTATAACAGACGGCAAGCAGAACCAAGGTGTTTGCAGCACGACACAGATCATCCGTACGCCGATCTTATTCCGCAGGACAGTAATGAAAACTGTAAGAACTGTCGGAACTTGCAAAGGCATGCTGAAAGTTATCCCCAGGATGTCGCGACTGACACACGCGCACAAGCAATATTACCCACATGTAATACATGGCCTAATGAGATTGTAGAAAATCCACTGGATGAGGATATTGACTCCAACGGAGACACTACGAATTTGAAACGCTTTCAGTCCAGTAATGAATGGGTTAGTGGCGGAATGCATTCATATGTACGCCCGGGTGAATTTCAATCAATGAGCCCGAGTTCAGGAACAACTCCGCTCTCGGCGAACGTGGATACAGGTGAGCACACGGTCACTGCGCGGCAATACAAATCGTTACGGCGGTGGCTTGTCGGTCTCGCCTGCATCAATGTCATCCTCATACTCTGTACGGCTGTCCTCATCTGGTTCGTTTTCGCCACTGCTCAAATTAACATGATTTGTTGTACCGATGGCACACAGACGACCACGTCATCACCGGAAGCTCTGTTTAAAACATGTGTGAACCCTGAATACATCGAAAGAAAGTTTCAACTTCATGAAAGTGAAATGCATGATATTCTCGGACTAGATGTTCTCCCAAGCGATGGGGTTTGTTTCCGGACGATGACACAGGTGATGGCGTTACTCGATAAGGTACGTCCATATATTTACATTGCAGGCTAGTATTTTTCATTTAAAGTTTTCATGTTTGAATGAATGCATCGCTACTGCACTGCCCAATGGTATATCAGAAGCCGCTGCTCTCAGCGTCAAACACAGCATCTCACTGCCACTATCACATCTTTGATACAGTTTCGAGTTTGTTTCTGCACAGCACATGGGTAATGTATGGATATGAGGATGTGATAACACATTTAGATCACGTTCGTCCGCATGTACGATCGATAATCCACTCGCTAAAGATACCGACCTCTATAGCGGTGTTTGCTAACAGTGTAGATCGAGATGAGCAGGCTCAGCATCTGCACTGTACATGTACTTTTCATATTGTTTAGAAACAAACAGCTCCTTTTCATAAATGGACTAGTCTGAAAATCATTTTGTGATGATTGGATTGGTCGGAAAGTTAGCATATTCCAGTTATTTAGGGGGTGAAAACGTTACCTATGTAATGTCATGAAACAAATGTAAAATAATTTGAGTGACAACGTAAATGTACATTCACTGTTCATTTGGCAGATAAACATACACTGTCACATGAAAAATGCGTTATGAATATACATGTTCATTTAACAATGAACAGCTCATCACAGTCTTCATTTCATAACTATGAAATGTTTGAACCTGTTCAAATGGGGTTAAATGATGTAACCGGCAATGGCGAAATGGGACTTACTGAAGTTGCTACCAGTGTAGTTTCAGTTTAGCAAGCGCATCTGCGTAGTCTGATCAGAGCAAAGAGAGAGCAATTTTATGTTCAAAAACACATCTTCGTGTTTCATTAGAATTGTCTCCAAGAAGACAATTCTAATGAAATGCCAAGACATGTTTTCATTTCGAAGAAAAGTATTTAATACTTGCTGTATGTTGATGTGTAAACAGTAGTGTGATTATATTTTACCCTATTACAATTTTGAAATACCCAATTGCTTCAGAAATGGTGGAGTGAAAATACTGAATTACTAATTCCTTATCTGGAGCGCTGCATCCATTGCGTTATTTTCATTATGAACCGATTGAGTAAAACGTATTTTTAAAATGGCCCTAGTATAAGTATAATTTCTAGAGTTATGTTAGCACGCACGCACGCACGCACGCACGCACGCACGCACGCACGCACGTACGCACACACACACACACACGCACACACACACACACGCACACACACACACGCACACGCACACACGCACACACACACACACATACAACTGCTATGACTATAATAATTCAGTATTAGACAGCACAACAACAACAATGGATAACTTGTACCACATGTACTTGTACTGGTGTATCACATCCAACAAATGTGTGCATGCAAACGTCTTCCTCCCTGGAATTGTGTTATCACTGATTTACAATGGCATTTATTATATGACTGAAAAGCCAATGAAATTCACGAGTCCGAGAGTGATATTCTAAATGCGATATTGACCTGGATGCGCGAGTCACTGATCACTCAACGAAAGCATGAACATAGTGGTGTTAAAGTCGGGGTCGACATTGTTTCATCTACTATTTCTTATATGAAACTGTTATCTAGTATTTTGTCTAAATAATGCTAAAATATACCGTAATAAGTCCGTAATTGGTTTACACTTTACTACACTTTAGGAGGGCGACCAATATGCATAGTGCATCCATATACACATGTACATATTGAATATGCACAGACCATTGCATATGCCTACATATCTAGCAACTATGACACAAAACACATTGAAGTGATTAGTTGGGTCTGTGTAAGCTGTTTGAAAACGGATAGCCATCGTACAATGACACACATGTGCCCTCAGAATTGCAATATATGATACTTTATAATGCAATGTGTCATAGGTAGCTCTTCAAAACAGAATCATTTTTTTTGCGAGTATTACTACAATAGTTAGTCTGTAGATTTGGGCGATTTCATGGGTGGCTTCATTTGATTTCTCTACCGTTTCCAACAGTTTAGACTATTCTCAATGTGAAAATTTACTTCACATTTCGGATAAGGACTTGCAGGGGTGGCCATATTTCAAGAAGAATAACATCGAGTTATTCGATCATTAATAAGAGCTATGCCACGTGTGGTCAGTCTCTGTTTCCATATCCTTTCCCCACGTTCTGACCTCATATGTTGAACAATCCAATGCACTCATATCACACAAGTATGTGAGACATGACATACATGTACACATACTTAGTTGCAGTTTGACAGTAGAGATAATCCCCACGCCGGTGTATATGCCAATAGGAGGCCATACACATGTGCAATACACGCATCTTCTTGCATCTGAGTTGAGCGTTGCTGAGTTGTACGTTACATACTACAACGTGCCTATCATGTGAACATGCATCGCTGCTAATACATGTAGAGATATAAGGTTCGACAATGTCCAGCCGTGGGTAAACGTTTGTCGTGGCACGAGGGAACTGTTTGAACCCCAAGGCCGTAGGCCGCGGGTTCAAACAGTTCCCCAGTTCCACGACAAACGTTTACCCACGGCTGGACATGGTCGAACGTTATTGTTACATTTCTGTCGGAAATATCATGAAATTTTAGTATTTATGCGGTACTTTTGGTACTTTGATAATCTGCTCCATTCAAAACAGCTGATTTACTCATGCATATTCCGGGGCCACAGTACACGTCGCGTGAGGCAGTCGCATCAATGTCAAAATTTCAGTGCGACCGTTGTGAACTGGTCTGGTGACGTAATGGCGCGTTCAAGTAACGCCATGAGACACTTACATTACGTAGGTGTCGGCCTGACCCCGAAATGAGCATTGTCTACAGTCATGGTCAAACAGCACGCGCTGTACGTTTGAACACGGCTGTGAGCAGTGCCGAACAACGGCAGTCATGCAACAATATGTATTAAAGTATTCCAACTAGTTTTGAAGTGTCAGTGGTTGATGTCATGGGTACATACACAAACGAAAATGTTGATAATCAGTCTATCAAATGTTACATCGATATGAAACTTGACCTACCTATGTATGGCAGACATCTTGAATTTACTAAGTAACTGACTTTTGGTTAAACATTTTTCATTGCCTTTAGTAAATTAGCTGTAGTGGGAAAACATCGACATTGACACCACACGTCTATGGACAGTTGTCATTTGTTCAAATGGAAAAGCTATATGTATTTCGATATACATATGTCTGGCGGTCATCTTGAATATATACTCAACAAAACTAGAAACGTCCCTGTTTTATAGCCGGTGTAGCTCTGTCTATGTATGTACCACATATTCAAAGTACATGTATTTTAAACCGTGGCGATGTTCAGAATACGATCGTGTAGAGTTTAGCCGATACACACGGTTTACATAGCGGCCAGTGACCGGAACGTTGATTTCCACTTTTTGCACGTGCACGCTATACTTGTCATCGATAAGGTGATTCAGTTCATGTCGTACCATTCATGCGATAGGGGCTATTCGGAAAATTAAAAAACTTTTTTAATTTTTCACTGTTTTCGATATGCCACGGCTTTCCGAAAACGAGCGAAATCAGGCAATTGGGATGCTTGCGGGTGGGATGGCCGCCAGGGCGGTCGCGCCTCGGTTTGGTTGCTGTCGGAAGACGATTGATCGTCTTGCAGCCCGGTACCAGCAGACTGGGGCTTTTCACGACCGGCAGCGACCTGGTAGGCCTCGTGTAACGACGGCTAGAGCCGATCGTTACATTACGTTGACGCACTTACGTCAACGTCGATTGGCAGCCACAGTCACTGCTAGGCGATACGGTGTCTCAGGGCAGACCATTCGCAACCGGTTACGTCGCAACGCCCAACCAATCCGGGCACGCCGCCCGTACACTGGTCAGATAATGACCCAACGTCACCGTGCTGCCAGACTGTTATGGGCGCGACGTCATCTGAACTGGAGAAGGGCTGACTGGAACCGAGTTTTGTTCACCGATGAATCTCGGTTCACAGTTAGTCATGCTGACGGAAGATTACGGGTATACAGGCGTAAAAATGAAAGATTCACCGATTGTTGCATTGTTGAGAAGAACAGATTTGGGGGAGGGAGCGTAATGGTCTGGGGTGGGATCATGGGAAACTGAAGACAGATTTGGTTGTTGTACAGGGCAACATCAATGCACAACGTTATGTTGCAGATGTGCTAAATGCACATGCCTTACCATTTATCCGTCAGCATGGTCCTGGTGTGACATTGATGCACGACAATGCCCGCCCTCACGTAGCCAGGGTCACCACTCAATACTTACAGCAAAACAACGTCGACGTCATGCCATGGCCCGCGGTCTCCCCGGATCTTAATCCCATTGAGCACATATGGGATGAGCTGGGCCGCAAAGCACGAGCTAACCATCAGATTGACAATGTTCGCGATCTTACACGGGCGTTACAACGGGAATGGAGGAATTTGCCCAACGCACTGGTATTGTGTTACGTCACGTCGATGCGGCGTAGGATCATTGCATGCATTCATGCAAATGGTGGCCACACTCGGTACTAACGAGATTTACTGAATTTACCACATTACTTATTGAAATTCCATCTCTAAACATTAAGTAACACAGTTTTTGTGATTTTTTATTTTGACCCCTACCGCCCTTGGCCGGTTATCTCTCGAATATTTAACAAGATATCCAAATGCAATTTATTGGCTTTGATACAGAAATGAATGAACTTGTTTTTCCATTTTGATTTTTAAAAGTAACCCTTTTGGTTTTTGATGAATCTTTCCTTAAACATGGAGGGACGTTTCTATTTTTGCTCAGTATACTAATTAGAAACAAAATGGTACTGTAGCGTGTCGGCGGTCAAGGGTGCTGCGAAGACTACACTGGTTGCAAATACCAAAGAAGTAGTAGTAAATATTGTAGTTGCGCTGCCACCAGCAACCAGTGTAGATACTTACGCTTGACCGCAGATAGGCTCAATATCGCCTCGTATGGTATGACAAATGACAGAGACAGATGTACACGATAAATGATTTATACAGTAACCAATGTGAATGTTGATATACAGGAAACAATCGAATAAAGTCAGTATTCGTTTGACAAGCCTTCTGTTGGTAACTGCCTCGGATGTAAATGACGTCCCGGATAAGGGTCTCCGTTTGCTGGTCAAATAGATGGGCACACGTTGTATGCCTGGGATGACACCGTCTGTTGATTAAATAGTCCAAACGTCTGGTCACTCAACGGTGGGCGTGTCACAAAGTATCCCCCATCAATGGACGTCGATTTTTTGATGGGTTCATAAACAAAGGCTGGTATCTTCCAGTGTATGGGACCTGCCGACGGTCTGGTAAGCTACCGGGTTCCACGATCTTCTGGTAGATATTAGCGGTCGAGATCCACTATGTTCTTCTAGATATTCGCAGTGAAAACGCCACAAACCGGGTTACGTATCCCAGCTTGAGTAACGAAAGTATGACGCGCGTTAACGATGGTGATATGGGAATTACAGCCCAAATACGTAGTTATAGGAGCAACGTTGTGAGTACATTCTGGTTAATACAGCAAAACAATATTCCATGGGTCAATGGTACGTGTAGATCCGGTGATAGCTGTGCACGGATAAATGGGACTACTAGCTTGCAGTGTATCTTGATAGTACTAAACATACATCATGTTGGCAAAACGAGCATGTATTCATCAGTATGTATCTCACTGCACCCCTCTAGAGTATTATATACATGGATGGAGTAGGACAAGATGGTGACCTAAGTGAGGATCTGTGTTTGAGGATCCCAGGTGAGGATCTCTGGTGAGGAACTGTGTTTGAGGATCCCAGGTGAGTATCTGTGTTTGAGGATCGCAGGTGAGGATCTATAGTGAGGAACTGTGCTTGAGGATCTCCGGTGAGGATCTATAGTGAGGATCCCAGGTGATGATCCCTAGTGAGATCTGTATTTGAGGATCCCAGGTGAGGAACTTTGTTTGAGGATCCCAGGTGATGAACTGTATTTGAGGATCTCCGGTGAGAATCTATAGTGAGGATCCCAGATGAGGATCCCTAGTGAGGAACTGTATTTGAGGATCCCAGGTGAGGATCTGTGTTTGAGGATCCCATGTGAGGATCTCTGGTGAGGAACTGTGTTTGAGGATCCCTAGTGAGGAACTGTATTTGAGGATCCCCTGTGAGGATCTATAGTGAGGATCCCAGATGAGGATCCCTAGTGATGAACTGTATTTGAGGATCCCAGGTAAGGATCTGTGTTTGAGGATCCCATGTGAGGATCTCTGGTGAGGAACTGTATTTGAGAATCTCCGGTGAGGATCTATAGTGAGGATCCCTAGTGAGAATCTGTGTTTGAGGATCCCAGGTGAGGATCCCTAGTGAGGAACTGGGCGAGTGTTACCTTTCGAATAAGTGAATTCAGAATATTAAAACAACTGCGAAGTCTCCGAGACGATGTGACAACTTCGACTGTTGGAACACGACTGCTCGATGCGCGTTCAAACCTCACGCGCCTGCAAATGACGTATTTCCCATAATGCCCTGATGACGTCACTCACAATCCAAGATGATGGACAAGAGAGAAAAATCATTTCCTGTCAAATTGTAGAAACGAATATTATCCAATATTGGCTTCGGAAGACGATGTCAAGCGGTAGCAATGTGAACAATGTAATTAATAACATATTTACATTCCCTAGGACTAATTAACGTAACTGTCCACCTGTTTGGATGGCAGAAATTTCCTTCGAGGATACGGTTCGGAAAGACAGTTCCGACGCAAAATCCAACTGCGCATTGGCGCTGTATATGCCACAAAATATAAGGCTAGATTACTGAATCCAGCGTAAATATCCAGTAGATACGTTTTGAGTGTCCCAGACTCCGTATCGATACTTCTTAGTGGATATAAATAGACGAAACTTCACCACACGTTCCGCACGTATTCGAGGTGGGTGGGGTAACGTCATAACATGTAGAAACTGTATGAAGGCACCACGGCCCATGTGGGACATCCCGACTTTTGTGGCGGGCTACTGAGCCACCCTAAATATGTATAGTAGTCGCTAGCCCACCAGCACCCGCGGTTACATGGAAGTGGGTGGGGTAGCAACACAAATTGTGGTATCATCACATCATCTGACACCACAATGGAGCAAGGAGAAATAGGTAGATGGACGGGCAGATTGAAATAACTCGTAGTAGCATATTCATTCTTCATTATCGGTATGCAACCAGTAAAATAAAAGAAACAAAATAACTTCACAAATGGAACTGTCTCTCGACTCGTCACAGTACTTTATTCTCTGTAGGTTTATTGAAATAAGTGTGTTGATAATCACATGCATGGACACTAAAGTCTTCTGAGTTGCATATGAAATGTGCACGTGCATATCCGCTGGCAAGAAAGCGTAATTGTCTACGTTGCGTCATTACACTGACGTCATTCGGTGGCGTCATTATGCGTCACTTGAACAATCATGAAGCGTTAGGAAAAGTAGTTTTGATTAGGCCATAGAAAAGTACTATTTTGTATATGCCACAGTGACTGGAAGAATATGGCCTATTAGTCCATGGGCCAGCCATCATATTTAGGGGTGATTGGTACCGCAAAGATGTAGTAAACGAGACGATACTTCCATAATAGCTTAACATCTGTCGGTTTCAAATATAATTGCTGGACATCTAGTAGCTTTAATGTAGTAATTAGGTCATTTAAGGTCAAAGGTCAAATTATACAATGGGATTACCATCTTATTTGTATGCACTTTTTTCCACAACTCGATAGTTATGGTCACTAAACTCGATCTACACAAGTGTTATTAATTACTAATATACATGAATACACTTGATCTAACTTGACTCTGAATAAGGTCATCAGATATGGAGTCAAATGTCAAAATGTATGTGTTCATCTGCTGATTTGCATTGTGTAATACCAGCAATAGTATAGTGTTCCTGTGCAGGGTACCAGTAAATAATATTTGTTTTCATACTTATGAACAATGTAAATATAAAATATTAAAACATTGGAGAAACAACTTCCGGGCCAAAGGGCAAATATCCATGGCTCACGCGTGTGATTGGTATTGTTGTTATGCACATATTGAGACAGATACTATGTTTGAATAGTCCATTAAATAACTATATTCCGTATTGTTTCTATAGTGCTTCAAAAATGGGAGGTCCCCAGGGTGTCCAGTTTATAGATGTTTCACTGTAAGTCAGGCATTTGATCATTCTGAGACATACTATGCGATCACAAACAGGCATTATCACGTGAGACAAATGAACAAGAAACCAGTCAAAGTATTATCACAGATGTTATCTTGGTATTCGGTTTAGAGAAGTACCACTGTATTTGTATGACTTTGACTTTTATACTTGCACTACAGGTGCTGAAAAGGATGAATCTCGCTGGGAACCAGTCCGTTACGATGCGGTCATTGCTACACGTCCACGGCAAAGGCGGAAATTACGCGCATACTGTCGGTAAGCTTACCACGGACTGTGGAGTCTCACTAATTGTGGCTGTGACCGGAGACATGAGGCTTATGGGGTTTGTGACCAGTGTAGCTCCTGATCAAATAGCATACTTCTGTCGCCTGATAACGACCTGTTGTATTGCTTGTTAGGAGCATGACGCGTGTTTGTTTAATGGAATGGCCGATCCTGATCACTTCTACAGTCACAGCCACAATTATCGTATCTCTATTTGCCATCCAATATCCACGTATTTCGCTAACTTGTTTTCTAGTATTCAAGTTTGAAAATATGTCATTTACAATATATACAATGATCCAGTGTCCGACACTGAAATGACAAGCACTAACATCATCTACGACCATATTTTCTGAATGTTTATATCATTGAACATGCATTTGTAATGATCTGTACATTGTGCATGACGTTGCAAAGTGTGGGTGGGGTTAGGGGGTGGGGGCCGCCAACTCACACATGTACCGCTGCATGTGCTACCCATATTCGACTACATTTAGTAAGGGTTCCTAAATACATTGTACGGGTATTCTTATGAGCATGGTGAGTTGATTACAGAGTTCAACTAAACTTAATGTTCCAATGTATTCGTATGAAGACAAGATAAATATGTACATATTTTAGAAAGCCATCGCTCTCATTTTTGCAAGAGTACGGTAGTTGCAACAAATTCCCCATAATGCAAGCGGCGTTCTCGTGTAAAAAGGGCAGTTCTGTTCAAACGAGTACGTGTATCGTAATTATCAAATATAGTTCATCGATGAGTTAAATATCAGCAAAATGTATTTTCATACTAGATGCATATACTTCAAGTGTTGTGTAATATTACAACACTTAGAGCACGCAACCTTATGTTTGGCCTCAGGGCAATAGTGCCTCGGTCGTCCACAGCATCTCGGGGCAATAGTTTTGACTGTTCCCCGAATGACCATGAAATAACTGAATAATATTCCAGATTTCAGAGCCGGGGCTACAATATCGTACAATCTCAAATGGTCCCATGAGTCAGCGGGGAGGATTCAAAGGGGCGGCATCAAGTTATCGTCTGATGGCATCAGACTAACGGTCTCGAGTTCCGGCTATTACTTCGTGTACAATCGAGTGCACTTCCGGTTTCATAAATCTCAGAACCAGACAAGGAAAGCAGTCAGCATTTCTCATTCCATTATGAAGGAAGGAACGGCCGGTGAAACTGAATTGGACATGGCCCACCAGAACTGCTGGTTAGACGGGCAGAACGTTGAGCACACTAGTGTTCTGGAGACGTTGGTCTATTTAACAGCGGACGAAAGCGTGTTTGTGAAACTTAAAGGTATAAGCACTGGCGAACATCTGGAAAAAAACGGTAGGAAACACAAGTTTGGTTTGTTCTCTGTATAACACAAAACAAAACAAAACATAATACAGTGAAACCTCTCTAAAACGGACACTAAGAAAACACATGTGATCCTATTTTTATGAGTTTCTTGGTCATTTATCGCGGGTGATAATGTCTGTTCGTAATCGCATAGCACACAGCTATGCTTCAGAATGATCAAATGCCTGAATTACGGTGAAACCTCTCTAAGCCGGACACCGTGGGTACTTTACAGGGTGTCCGGTTTAGAGAGGTTTCATTGTATCAGTAAGCATGATGTGCTGGCCGTTACGCAGGTAGGTAAGTCGACCTGTGTAGTAACCAGAAAACTCGGATGATACTATCAAGCAAGTAGTTTATCAGATGGTTTCCCATGCATTTGCCGAATAGTCTATGACTAATAACAAATGGCTACACCATGCATTGCCTGGATATACAGTCATATAAACAGATGGGTGGTGGTCGTGCCAACGAGACGGCGTAAATTAACGGTAGGGGTTCCTCCTTATAGGATAGGAATCACGATTTGCCTGGTTTGGCCCTCTGGTACGTTTTTATATTTTGGCTCATTTGCTACCTGGGAGTTGAATTGAGTTATTGCCCATTATAAAAGTAGCAAGATTATTACTGATCCTTCTGCTTTTGGGAGGGGCCATGTGATTCTGGTTTGGCGAGGACAACAAACGAAACTTATAAACAGAAAAGTGTCTCTCTAACAGAGAGATAGGAGAGTTATATACCGGACAACTTGTACAGATATGTTTTCAAGATGAAGTATATTGTCAGTATATTGTCAGTATATTGTCAGTTGGAAAATGACAGATAACCGCAGCTTGAGAAGTGATTATTTTGTTACAAACGTGTTGGTTTACAAACTAGCTGATTCACTAACTAGCTGGTTTATTTACAAACTAGTTGGTTTATAAACTAGCTGGTTTATTTACAAACTATCTGGTTTACAGATTAGCTTAGAATAGTCGTCAAGTTTGCTCAGACATCCAATTTAAAACCAGGGACCCATTTCACTATACTTCTTACAATAAAAATATTCGTACGAAGATTTTTATTAATTTGCTTCTCACATTAACATTCATAACTAACGTTACCATGTTGCACCTACATGTACACACCTTTACATGCGAACATCTACATAAAGCTTGTCCAAAATCGACTCACAGTGTAAATGTTATCTAAAATTAAATTTTGCACTTACGAACTTCTTAGTCTTACGAAGTTTAGTGAATCGGGCCCCAGGGGGCCGTTTCACTAAACTTCGTACGACTACAATGTTCGTAAGTGCAAAATTATGATAGTCTGTAAATTTCACATTAACAACGTTTTCTTGTAAACACTTATTGGATTTACATTTTTTGATTCAATAAATGTAAATCCATCAATTGAAATTTTCAGACTATCTTAAATTTGCTCTTACAAACATTTTAGTCGTACGAAGTTTAGTGAAACGCCCACCCGGTTCGGAAATGTGATCATACGTGACCCAGCATTGTAGCGAGGTTTGAATTTTGAAGCAACTAAAGCTTAAAACATAACTATAACTTTAAGTCGCTATATCTCGTATGGTAGTGTCATTTTGCATGAGTTAGTCAAACACATTAAATCGTTTTCGAATCAAAGTTATTCACATTAATTTCTGGCAAATAAGGACTTTGATTTGAGCCAAATGATTAGTGTATGTTTGCACACCAAAAAAGTTCTCCCCGTGACGGCCATTTTTCGATTTCCTTGTCCACGAGATAACTGGAGTTATATTTGTACTTTTCGGATCTTAACCAAATTGCGCATACATGTACATGTAAAGTTCATTTTCAAAATTGCCTGATCATTTATCGCCTCTTTTAACCCTTTCACCCCTAAGTAACTGGAATGGATTTTGATATGTTGATTTTGCAGCCAATCCAATCATCACACAATGATTTTCGGACTTGTCCATTTATGAAGGGGAGTGCAGATCCTGATGAGACGGCTCGTTATCTGGATCTGCACTGTTTGCATAAACTGCTATAGCGCGTTTTCGGGGTCAAAGGGTTAAGTACTGATTGTGCCTCGGCGGGCATATATCATGACCTTCGACACCATAACGGTCTGGTTCGAGCAGTTTGATTGGTCGATCGTCCGTCTCCTCCAGTTGCCAGCGCCAACCATAAATACTGAATCAATACAGACCGAGGTTAAAACAATAACTGGACACCTGTGTGAATTCCGTTGCATGTTGCTGTTTTCATTTCAAAATACAACTTCGGACCAGGCATATTCATTTCGGATGTCGTATTATGTAGGATTGTAAATATACAATTTAAATATGTATGTACATGTACATGTATTGTCATTGCCTTGGCAATTTCCAACTACATCCCGCTGATTGGACTCTTTAATCAAACACTGTTCGACCTAAGAAAATAATTTACGGAATGGCAACTATCTACGATCGCATATTGTTACGATATGTTGTGAATTATTTGATTTGTGTATTAATCTTTAATGCTTTGTTTCACACGTATACAATACACAACATATCATCATACACATAGTTGACATAGTCAGAATAATATATTTTATACATGGATGTTTAAAAAAAAAAGAAGACAGTTACATGTATCTGACACACAGAAAAAATACGTATTTTTCAAAGCTTGGTCGCATTCCTTTAATTGTGCAGATATGCATGTAACAATGGAGTTTTAATTATTGTATAGGGGATTAGGGTAGGATGTACATTTATACCTGAATGTGGGACGGGTGAAAACTCGCTTACTGGTAAGATATAGTGATTTTGAGAATATTGATAAGGTAAGATAAAGGCAGTATTGTTAAATAAAGAATGCTTACGTCACTTTGCTATAAAGTAATTCCATTTTATGTAAAATGTTTCAAGTTTATTTCTCTAGTGGTATAATAGTTTTTTTTCTTCATTTTGTATTGTTTGTTTAATATATGCATTAAACTGTTCCAATGTTTAAAAGTATATACATGTATAAGCATGCTTCATCTACATAATACCATTGTTATACCAATATACATGTACATGTATTTAAAATATTATATTAGTTGTTTCATTTTTAACGTTAGAGTTGTGCCATAAAATACCATGTGCTTCTGTTGTTATATTATTATACATTGAATAAAAATATGTTACTATATTCTTACATTGGACTTCGTGGCATGCCATTATATGTTCTCGTGACTGGAGAATGGGATTTGTCGGCTTTGCGACCATTATAGACAATATTTTAACCGTGTATACCACGGTATTATCTGGCTGCATGAATGAGCGAGCATATCAGTTCCTGTACTGGTTCATTGGCATACGCTACATTAGCCACATATTGTCTCAGAGTGGGTCGTTGGTCGGGTGATCGCGACGGTGTAAATCAACGGTAGCGGTTCCTCCTTATAGGAATCACGATTTGCCTGGTTTTACCCTCGGGTACGATTTTTATCTCTGGCGCTTTTGTTACATGGGAGTTGAATTTGGTATTTGCCCATTATAAAAGTAGTAAGAATATTACTGATCCTGCTGCTTTTTTGAGGGGGGCAAGTGATTCTGGTGTGGCGAGGACCTAGCACCAGATCAGGATTATTCTCATCTCAGGGCTGAATATATAGTTTTTGTCGCGCCCGCTTGCGGACAGCGCGATATAGTCGGCACTTTGACGTCCGTACGTACGTACGTGCGTCCGCATTTGCGTTAAAGTTTTTACGTATGTTATATCTCCTCAACCGCTTCACCCATTGACTTGAAACTTCATATGCATGTTTACCATCCTCCAGATATTCATTGTGTGCAATACCCATGCTGCCCACATGCCCAAGGTCAAGGTCTAATGTCTTAGAAGTTTGCGTTAAAGTTTGTGTAAACTTTGCGTTAAAGTTTTTACGTATGTTATATCTCCTCGACCGCTTCACTCATTGACTTGAAACTTCATATGCATGTTCACCATCCTCTAAATATTCATTGTGCGCAATACCCATGCTGCCCACATGCCCAAGGTCGATGTCAACTGTCTTAGAAGTTTGCGTTAAAGTTTTTGTTTTATTTGCCTTAAAGTGTTTACGTATATTATATCTCCTCAACCGCTTTATTCATTGACTTGAAACTTCATATGCATGTTTACCATCCTCCAAATAGTCAGTGTGCGCAATATCTATGCTGCCCACATGCCCATGGTCAAGGTCAAATGTCTTTATTTCATGGAAATGTATTCTTGTAAGTCTTAACAAGTATCCCCTGCTTTTCATAGGAGTCAAATAAAAGTTGATGAGGCCAAAATATTTTGCCGTGGTAAGATCAACCGGCAACAAATCAGGATATTGTAAATTCAACTGCTGAATTTGGGCATTCTCCTCAGGTGTATTCTCAGCTCTAAATGTCTTAATTTACAAGTCACTAAGCCATAAAACACCATAACATCATGCATATATTTAGTACTAAACCCATTGACCCGGCATTAAATGACCTTAGCTGTTGATATGCCGTTAAGCCCCAACACACAAACTAATTGTCTCAGTAGGTTAAGTGCCCTACCCTAATTGATGATAGACCATCAACCTTTCAACCATGCAGACCGCATAGCCAATTTTCGCAAACTCTGTAGATCCAGATTCACCGGCTTCTAATGAGCTGTCTCATCTTGAACTGCAACATTTGTTAACTGTTGTCTTCATTGGTGTTGTTTCTTTCTCTCCAGAAAACGTATATGATAATAATATGAAGTAACGTACGAGTATAGAGTAACCACATATAATGTGTTTCTGTGTATACAGCGGAATCTCTCTATACCGAACAACCTGGGTACCACCCAGGGTGTTCGGTATAGCGAGTTTCCACTGTAATCAATTATATTACTCACCAGCTGTCGGAGCCACATCATGGAACCGTTGGAAGAGCTTGGCTTACAAGATTGTGCGATGGAATCATGCAATTGTGAGACAGGTCCGTTTAACAATGATCCGGTGTGGCTGTACATTTGTAGAGACAAATAGTCAGTCATTTAACATATTTTAGTCCGTTAGTAACGATGGAACTACCCATCCAACATAAAATTACTAGCATTACAACAACCTATTTCACAGATTGTCCAAAATTAACTTCACATCTGAATTCAGGCCCGATGTCATAAGTGTGTCCACTAATGTTCATTGTTGCTCTAACGTGTGTGCACATATGTACAGTTAGTGGAGAGGCACTTTGAAGAGAAGTGGCTTAAAAACGACTTCTGTTCAACCCAAGAGACCAATAGCAACGAGTATGCTATATTGATACACCATACCTTCCTGAACATGAATCCGGTGTCGGTCAATCAAATTAGGTGGCACAATGTCATTTTTGTGGACATTAAGTGCAAAGAGGTCAAATGAGTTCAAAATCATATTTTATATTTGCGGCCCATCGTTCGAACCGTCTCGACGAGACGAGTGGTCAGAACATATACGTTGGAGAAGAAATAAGAAAGTAGTTACAATGTGCAAGGACTTATAGAATTGGATAAACCGTTGACATTTTCTATGGATTAATAGATGGTGTTTATCCCTACGGTACTAATGACGTCATATTAAAGGTACATGCCCACTCAGTAGTCACGAAATATGCTTTCTATCAGAGACATCATCTGAGCCATTTCTTGCAATGATCATGCTTTATAATCTGTTGAAATTATTATTGTTCAGGTGACGCATTTAATTGGTATAAATAATTAAGACATATCATGCCTTATTTGCATATGAAAATAGCCTGATACCACCGCGCGTCACCATCAGTAAATATTTAGAACTGGTGGAATAGTGACATAATTATACACTTATTTACTTCCTATAGCTAACATTCTGTGCCTACTGAGTGGACATGTACCTTTAATGGCGTACACACATACATAGGCGTTTCATCAATACGTGGTACTTTTGAATTAGACGTCAGGAAACGCTCATGACCTGTTCCTAAATAGCACGTTATCAAATTACAATAATTAATTGTCACGATTTACGAATGAAATTCAAACTGCCACCCGCAGACTGTGTTTTTGTTGGATATATTCATGATAGGTATTATACGAGGGTATCAATATGTAGTGTCACCCAATCATTATCTTTCAAACCACTCATCATGATACATATTATACGAGGGATGGTCAATAAGTAGTGTCAAGTAGTGCCGTCCCATCAATAACTGTGCTGATGACCATTCCATGCCGGTTATGGGAGTTTCGATATTCTAGTATACCAAATATTCGATATGTACTTGCAGCTTTTATTTAAAACAAGAGGGCCATGATGGGCCTAATTCGTTCACCTGACTTCATGAATACCAGAGGAGAATGTGACATTGAGTTCATTTTATGTGTTCTAAAATAAATGTGCTATTTTTAGATGGCGGTCATCTTGGATTAAGCGATGACTCTCATTTTACCAAATCTGAAAATGCTTCACCCAAGGATCTTAACTTACTATGACGTTTGGCCATGTGGTTCCTGAGAAAAGACGTTCAAAATCTCTAATAAATGGACCTTTTGGCGGCCATCATGGATGACATAATCATCCGATTCCGACACATATTGCACCAGAGCAATCGCCTCATCGATACCTTCAATTTGATATATGACATGAGCATATTCGGTCAAAAATAAAGTTTGACCCCGGGGTCACCATCTTAACACCTTTGAAAGAACATTCTACATCGATCATTCCTACCAAGTTTCGTCGAAATCCGGCTGGCGGTTCATGAGAAGAAGATTTTTTTAAATAATTGTGCTATTTTTAGACGGCGGCCATCTTGGATTAGCGACGACCTCCGTTTTAACAAATCTGAAAAGGCTTCACCCATGGACCATAACTGTGAGGTTTGGCCACCATGGGTCAAGCGGTTCGTGTGAAGAAGAATTTTGAAATCTCTAATAACCTTTTGACCTTTCGGCGGCCATCTTGGATGACATAACCATCCGATTTCGACACAAAATGCACCAGAGTGATCGCCTCGTTGATACCCTCGATTTGATATATAACATGACCATATTCCGTCAAAAATAAAATTTGACCCCACGGGTCATGACCATTTTTGTCCCCGGGGTCGCCATTTTAACAACTTTGAAAGAGCATTGTACATCGATCATTCCTACCAAGTTTTGTCGAAATCCTTTGTCGAATGGCGGTTCTTGAGAAGAAGAATTTGTGCTATTTTTAGACGGCGGCCATCTTGGATTACGTAATGACATCATTTTAACAATTTTGTAATCCCCCTACCTAAGGACCATGACCATGAAGTTTGGTGACAATAGGCCCAATGGTTACCGAGGAGAAGACGTTTGAAAATATTCACGGACGGACGGACGACGGACAGAAGGACGACGGACACATTGCGGTAACAATAGATCACATGAGCTTCGCTCAGGTGAGCTAAAAAAAACATGTGTTGGACCTGGTCTACAAAGAGCAAGTGACATTAAGGACATTCCATTATTTTGCAAAATCCGAAAATTCCTGGGATGCAAATTTCAGACTTCATCTGATATATGTGCACTTGGTACACCGTGCCTATTGTAAATCCTTTTCACATTCCCTTTTGGAGTCCATGCTGTGTGACTCCTTTTCATTCCATGTGGAAATGTTTTAGTAACGGTTTGCCATGGGAGACCTGGTACATAGTGTGATATCAGAGTCCATTTGGCATTTGAGTTTCCTAACACTTTACCAGAACACAATAACTTGATCTTGTCTGAGACATGCGAGAATGCATAGATGGCCATTGTGCACAGCTTCCAACTTGGACACGAGTGCAGTCATCATTATGTGCTTAGATCAGTTCAGCTTATCTTTGTAATCCCATAACCCCATTATTTCTGCGGATATTGCGTTCAGTAGTATAGTGGGGATGGAAATGATACCACCTAGGTTGGAGAGGCTTATCAGGGCTGAATACAGTCCCACCCACCACAGGAAAGTGTAAAAACTTTTATGCTGAACAAACAAAACTTATGACAAATTATGAGAAAACCCATGACATAAATGTTCATGTTAAACAAGCAAAACATATAGGTATTATGACAAATATGACAAATTATGAGAAAATCCATGACAGAAATGTTCATGTAAAACAAAAATTATGACAAATATGACAAATCGTCAGAAATCCTCAGACAGAAATTTGCTTGTTGAACAAGTAAAACCTACATGTATACGAAAAAGTATTATGACAAATATGACACCACAACCCCCAACACCAACTTCGGAGTTATTGCAATTGCGAGAAAAGGCAGAATCGCTCGAAATAACATATAGTACTCGTCTGAGAGTTGCGGTGTTGACCAAACTGATAAACCCAAAATCCTCAGATCAGACCTCCCGAGATATCGGGAAATTGAGGGATGAAGCTAAATCACTCGGGATCACATATAGTAAACGTCTGAGAATGCCGGGGTTCACCAAAATGATACACCGAGTGGGTGGAAGTGTGTGTCAAGCTCGTGTAGGGAAAGCGCGGGAAGGATTTGGGTCTTAAGTCAAAGTTCGCGGGGGGGATGGCTGCTACCAGAGTGGCTGCGAAATGAGAAAGGTATGTATTCTCTAGACCGAAACGATGACTGATTGTGTTTATTTTGATGTTTAGCGATTCACGGAGGGTCTCGAGCAGATAGGTGCTGTGCTAAAGCGCGGGAGCTCAGTCAGGAGTATTTTGGTAAGAGGAAACCAAACCCAGTTCCATTTGATAACTTGAAGAAGGTCGAAGAGAAGTTTAAGGTTGGTATTGAAGTGTATGAACCCACAGAGGACGGAGTCTGGTATTTGAGAAAAAAAACAGCACATTACGTCGCAGTCGGCACCAAACATATGACCATCGGATTATTCCAAGACCACGCATTCCTTATATCCAAGCTTAAAGGAATCACCCACACGTACTGTTGTAAAGAGTGCTCCCAACGATTCACACAAGCCTGCCACCTGACAAGGCACGCACGCGCCTGTATGCGAGGGGAGACCCAAGTAATCTGCGAAAATAAGATTTTGGAGCGTCCTAGATCCGCGTACAAAAGGGCATTCTTTCCGAAAAGCGCGAAGAGCTACGGCGCATTGGGATGTATAGGGCGTGTTGAGAAGGAAGAAGGCATCCACATCCATACCGAACAGTGCGGGCACGGTGGCGAACGCTGGATTGCCGGAGCTCCAGTAGACGGTTTGTGTCAGGAAAATAACACAGTGTACCAGTATCACGGCTGCTATTGGCACTGATGCCCGGCACACTCCATAAACAAGCGTGGCGAGTTTGACAACACCAACAGGTGGGAGAAAATGATTACAAAGGCTGGGTATGAGTTAGAGGTGATGTGGGAGCACAACTTTAAGAAATCTGGTAAAGCTATAAAAACGGAATGTCCTACCACACTCTACCCGCACCAGATTGTGTACGACTTTGAAGCGTATTTGAGCGAAGACGGCCACGAGAGGAAAACGGATTCCCTCGAGTTTGAAACCGAGCATGTCCCGATTAGCGTGAGTATTGGTGATAGTATGTCTCACATATGCGACACAGACCCCGCGCGGTTGGTGGCTAGGTTTATGGAGGATTTGCAAAGCGCGGGAATGCCATCAGGGAAGAGGTAAGTAGAACATTCCGGCCCCCAGATATGGACACCCTGCGGGAGCGGCAGGCTGGGGAGATCGAGCAATGGATATATCAGGTACCGGTAATCGGATTCAATTGCAGCAGGTACGACATAAATCTTATCAAGAAGTACTTAGTTGGCGAGCTGTCTGATAAACCAGAAAGGTAATGTTTGGCAAAAGGGAAAACGCTTCGATATTTCTATTCACACCCGAGTTCAGGTTTCTCGATGTTACACTGTACCTAGGGCCGGGAGTCAGTTATGACCGGTGGATTAAAGGGTACGGCTGTGAAGCACATAAGTCCTTCTTCCCCTACGAATGGTTTAATTCCCCAGTCAAACTAGATTATCCCGGACTGCCGGATCTGGAACACTGGTATTCGAGACTTGCTGGTAAACACTTGATCGATGCCACCCAGCTCGCAGAGTGCCGCGCGATTTTCAAAGCGAAAAAGATGACCACGTTCCGGGAGTGGCTGAAGTATTATAACGATTTGGATGTCTCACCTTTCCTGAAAGCATTGGGGAAAATGTGTCGATTTTATAAAGACAAAGGTGTTGATATTTTCAAGGAAGCAGTAACTTTGCCAGGTGTGGCGATACAGTATTTGCTGCGGGGAACGGTGTCTGATAACCCGTTCAATGACAAGCTTCAACTTTACGCGCCACAGGAGGAAACCTACGAGATGCTGCAGAGTGCTCTTGTTGGAGGTCCTTCCATTGTATTCTCTAGGTATGCGGAAGCCGGAGTGTCTAAGACCCGATCCACTCCGGAAGGGCACGGCAAGCAGTGCAACGCGGTGCTGGGATACGCTCTGTATTTGTCCACATTGAGTAAAGAGATGCCGTGCGGAAAAGAGACGATCACGACGTTCAAAGCTCATGTCACAGCAGCTAGACGGACTGGCGACGTAGATAGCAGAAAAGCTGTAGACGCAGACATAATGAAACTACTCGGTAATTCGTGTTGTGGGAAAATGATAGAAGCGGCGGAAAGACATTTGAATACTACTTACACGAAAGACGAGGAATGTGTTGATAAAGTGTTGCGATCAGCCTTCTACGATGATTTGACAGAAATAGGAGATGCGTACGAAATATCGAGCAGAAAATCGAAATCATCCGTAAAGCGACCGTTTCACTGTGGGATTGCCGTGTACCAATTGGCGAAGTTGAGAATGTTGGAGTTTTACTATAATTTTCTAGATAAGTATGTGGATCGGAGCGATTTCGAATTGATACAAATGGACACAGATAGTATGTACATAGCCACTAGTGGGAGGGATCTGAAATCCCGCATTCACCCAGAGTTGATGGATGAGTTTATAAAGTCGGAAACAAATTGGTTGGCCTGGGATAAGTGGAGCGGACGCGAACCAGGCCTTTTCAAGATGGAATTTCAAGTGGATCGAGCAATCGCGCTATCGAGCAAGTGCTACTTTGTAGAGAAGGTGGGTTTGCCAACCGGAGTTGGAGGCACGACCAAGCATTCCTCCAAAGGAATGAATAAACGAAATAATAGTGTAGATTGGGACCGGTACAAAACCGCACTCGAGGGATCTTATGATACAGCGGAAAACAGATGATTCCGCATGAATAAGGGAGTTAGCTATCCGCCTATTATGACAAGCGGCGCGTGCTGTCTGATAATATTCATACAGAGCCGTTGATGTAGGAGAAGCAATGCATTGCAAAAGGTAGTTGAAATTCCATTTTGGAACGGATTTTATGTTCCACAAGGAGAAGGCCGAGGGGTTGGCGTGGGATAAATGGAGTGAAAAAAAGGGGAGAATACTAACCAAAATACGCTGACGAGAGTCTGACTGGCGAAAAGGCTCTGACGAGAGCCTTACCTACTATGACGACGGACGGACCGGGGGTAGCTGGGTGTCAGAAGGCACCGCGAGAAGTTCTTCGCAAACAAACCCGCGGGTTTGGTAATAGATCGATCTAGATGATATACATTGAGAGACCACACGGGATCAGTCGCGCGGCGGTGGCCGCCTTCAAGCTCTCCCAGTTGATAGAGGTACCGGAAGGCAACATCCGATGGAAGTCGTTTCTCCGCTAAACCAACAGGGCGCCCGCGCGAGACGGCGAATGGCTTGTGCGACACCGTTTTTGCCTTGATGGCATCTACGGGCTTTTTACCGATCAATCTGGTCACCTCGCCTTTCAGTGCAGAGACCACGGCGGGCAGCCGGGTCACCCACTCGGTCGATCGTGAATGAGGGTCTACAAGTTCTTTGGCATATTGGTGCCCGAACAGCCTCTCAGCCAGGGTTCGATTGAACTGCTCCACGATCCCCTGGTTCCGGTGGATGTTGACGCGGCCGCATCTAACAGAAACGTTGTGTTTAGCCAATAGATGATAGACTGTGCCCATGAACTCTCGGCCGGGATCGACCTGGAGAAGATTCGGCCATTTGAGAGGACTCCTATTATATATTCGGAAAAGAGCCTCGGCCACCTCCTTAGACTCTTTAGTGGCCAGCGGCTCAGCCCCCTTATACCGACTCGCTACGTCAACGATTGTCAGTGCGTACTTGTACGTCTTGCGACCGACGCGATCGTGAGGGAGAAACAGGAGGTCTGCTTGGTGGACTTCGTTCGGCACCGGCACGTCGAATTTCGGGCGCGGAATATTGTGAGGCGCGGGTAAATAGATCTGCCAGATGGCCTGCCTCTTGAGCCATTCCTTAGCTGCGTTTTCTGAAACCTTGGTCGCCGCCGTGAGGTTCTTGATGGCCGCGAGTCCCTTCCAGTAGCCACGGGAGCTGTAGTATGTGTTTGCTAGCTTGCGCGTTAGGCGAACCGATAGTTTGGTATCAAGTTTGCGCGTGTCCATCGTATGCAAGGTATTCTAGTAGGGCGAACAATCTCCAACATGCCCTCGCCAGATCGTCCGGTAACTGCGTCGTCGATACTAAACCTTTGTTGGAAGTTTTGCTGCAGCTGCCGGTTAGGTTACAGCTCGGGAGCGGGAACTCGGAGGAATCTAACATCCGCTTTGCGAAAAGTGTGGCCGCTTTTTCGTCCTCGCGCCACGTCTCGAGAGAATCTTGGGCCAGACGGATCAGACCCTTTGCGCCAGCTAAACGGTGTTTAAGAGCCGTGTAACTAACGTCGTTATATATTATTTAAAAAAGTTTTTTTTTAAATAATTATTGCTTATTGCTTTTGCTTATTGCTTTTTCAATATAGTAGCTGACTATATCCACGACACCCATTCCCACGACGATGAACGCGATCTCGCGGTCTTTTTGGTCCTGACGGTACATAGAAATCTGAAAGTTGGGGTTCGAGATCCAGCGGTGCGAGAATTTTCTGCGGATATGCCAGCTTGTAATCGCGCATGGCTTCGTCAACGTTCCGGAAAGTTTGCACGGCGTGACTCTCGCGGCGAAGCTCTTCGTTGATCCAGTCCACACGGTTGGTTCGTTTTTCCGACCATGCTTCCTTTGCACTATTAAATTGTTCTACAGCTAAATCGTGAAGATTTTTCTCCTCATCCGAGTTTCCCAGGCTCAAGAAGAAATAGTTTCTACCGCCGAATGACAATGCGTTCGCCATCGCACCACCTATCATCATTCCGATCGCACAAAATATTTATTTCCATATATTGACAGGTAGAATTCCAGCTTTAATTAGATAATCTCGAGTCGAAATTGCCGACGCTACATTCAAGGTCACGAGACCTACGTCTCTCACAGTTATGTCCAATTTGGGAGAGGGCCCTCCAAAGGCCATCTTTGATAGTCGAGCAAACCCGATACTGAGACCCGATATCACCACGGCATGATAAACCGCATTCACTATCATTTTACCATTGTTTTCAGCCATTATATTTATTGCATATAAAAGGGATCGTGATTAATGTTTAAATGGGGAGCAATCGGTTTCGTAACTTTCTTCGGAACCGCAACACTGTTGGAGGTTGTCTCGAAAGGTATTTCCCCACACACAGGGTGCCAACAACTGCCAGACCACCACCAACAACCCACGGGATGATCCAGGTATGAGCTACAGCACTCCACGATTGCTCTTCCAATTGCGATTGGTGTTCCTGCGGAGATTGAACCGCAGCTGTCTTTAGGGGTTTTGGTGTTTCTGCCCCCAAATCCAATTGCGATTGGCTTGAGGGTGCGGCTGGAGCAGCAATCCCCGATTGCAACGACTGTTTGACCTCTCGAAGCTCGACGAGTATTTTATCTTGTTTAGCTTTTCGGGTGGCAGCCACTGCCCTACCAGCTGCCTGTCTTTTTGGGGTTTTGTGTCGTGCAATCGGGTTCAACCGCACCAGCTCAGGAACGGCTGTTGAGGGTTCATCCAACGTGCTCTGGTTCATCCAATCTCGATTGAGAGTTGAGGGCGGTTTCGTCACTCTCGCAGGTGCTTGTCGCTCCAGTTATAATTCTTCCAATTTCTCCAATCGCGATTGGTGTGTTGATGATTGGATTGGAGGTGTGTTTTGTATCATCATTTTCTGAGCTTATAGTTCGTGGGCATATATGTTCAAATTGACAGTGCTTAGCCGTGGTCAACGCGGTTATCAGCGGAGCTGAGTACATTCCAAACTTGTGATAAATTGAGCAGCAAGCTGTTCTAAGAGTGTGTCCTACAAAATGGTCAGTCTCTAAATCACCAATCAACCCCGCGGTGTCAGATATAGGGAGAATTACACTGACAGCGGTAGCGTACAAATGAATAGCCGCCGCCCCAAGAGTTTTCGTCATCTCTGCCCCCAATTTAGATTCGTATCGCGCATACATTTTATCAACCTCGACATCTGACATTTTATCCACCTGACAAACTGAGAGACGCCTACCGAAATACTGCTCCGATTGCCCCCCAGCAACCAGCGCAGCTAGCCGCTCACGTCACGTCATGTTGGCAGTCAATACGGTTTCTTTCAGGAAAGATACCGTATCGGCAGTCGGTCCATCTTTCAGGAAAGATACCGTATCGGCAGTCGGTCCATCTTTCAGGAAAGATACCGTGTCGGCAATCGGAGTGACTGTTTCTTCCATTAGCTGATCGAGAAGTTCGTCGCAGTTCATTATTCCAACAGTGTTGGGTGTACTATTCTGACTAGTCTTATAAGTTTAACATCAAACTGTTTGTAATTAATTTTAAGAAAATTATAAAATTAATTATGTGTAACAGCATCAATTCGTGAATTGAAGTTGCGAATAATTCAGTAGATATTAGTAGATATTAGTAGATATTTAGTAAATATTAGTAAATATTAGTAAATATTTAGTAGATATTAGTAGATATTGGTACATTATTCAGTAATTCAGTAATTCAGTAATTAATTGATAACTTCGTAAGCAGTTGGTTGATCAGTCTTTAGCAGAAGCTTGGCGTGCTTAGTTTCCGAAAGTATCTGTCAAACATCCAGGCATTCCTCGCGTGTTGGGATAACGTCGTTCTCTCGAAGACAGTCGTCGATTGAGTCTCGGTCGTTGCAATAAAAGAGGGCGACCCATTTCGTTTGCTCGCGCAAATCCTTGAGGACGGCGTTGTACTTCTGAGTGGAGATCCATACGCTTTGCCCCGCATGGCGACCAGAAAATGCGAGCTCAGAGAGCATGTCCTTCTTTTTGGTCATCGCCGCCTTGGCTGAGCAGTCGTCAATCACGTATAGGGTGGGCTCGCCCTGGAATCTTTGGTAGAAGCCGCGCAGCCAATCGTGAAGCCTATCACCGGGGTCAATAACGTATACCTCAGGGTAGGTTCATATCCACGGGCGCCGCTGATAAGTATCGTGGGGCACAGGATCACAATGTGTCGAACGATATCGCGGTAGGACCCCTCGAGCAAGTCGAGGAAAACCGTTTTTCCGCATCCTGTCTGCCCACATATTATGGCAGAATGGGCATCACAAACTTTATTTTTATTTAAATCTTTAGATTTAGTAGAGTGCTGAGACCATCTTCGATGTTGAGTTGTGCGTCTGTGATTATATATAGATACACGTTCAATGCGCCAGCTCCATCCACCTGTTTTGGTTATCTGGATCGCCACACCCTCGCTAGCGTTCTCAACTTTTCGTCCACTACCGTGCATTTGGTCGTCGTCGCTGACTCGCATGTCTAGCCATAACGCATATTTGCTAATCAGGAACTGCGCGAGGGAGACGTCCGAGAGATAGAGATCTTACACAAACGCAGCAACCTCCGGCTTTCTGGCTTCGTCCCACTGCAGGTGTGCGCGAAGGCCCTGGCTGTAGAGTTGATTGGGAACTCCCTCGATCGTCACCTCGACCTTCGTGATTTTGGGGTTATAGAATTTGTCCGTTTTTCTAACACCGAGCTCGAACCGACCCTCCTCGAACAGCACCAGTATGCCTTTCATCGAGCGTGCAAGGACGTTGACGTTAATATTCCACAATGTGTCGCTTTTGTCTTTCTTCATCTTGCGATGGCGAAGAACTCGGTCATAAAGTATGGCAACGCGCCCGGCGTACTGGGTTCTGATCAATCGCGCGAGTTCGGGCATCGTGACCATGACGTACTCCAACGAAACATTGTCGATCGTTTACGTCGATGACATGTCGGTGGCTATAAGAACTCGGCCTTAGTCATTGAACGTTAGTTCGTATTCGAGCCGGTCAGCCAAAGCGCTCTGATAGTAGGGCATCTGACTCTCCAGCAACTCAATCAAAGTCGAGTGGGATGTAGAAGCAGTTGCCGTAAGCGGCCGCGACCGCGATGTCGCTCGCGTTTTTATCTACCTTGTCACCAGCCCCGATTCTAAGTCTGGTTACGTTCTTATTTTTGTTGGTGTCAATACCCTGATAGACCGCGTTTTCGCGCTCTTGCGCCGTCTTCCACAGGTCCTGGTAACAATGGTAGACGTCACTGTCGTCGATCGACATCACCTCATTACCAGAAATCTTTATCGTGGTCTTCTTGACGATGGCCCGACCCAGGTTCTGAACGACGGTTCAGTCCGCGAAATAGTGAAAGCGAGGCGAACAGTCCCCGGCACAATGACGTCGCTAGCTCCGAGGTTGGGGAAGCGGACTAAGAGCTGCTGGTTCTGGTCGATCGTCGATGGGTTGTTCGTAATAACGACGCTTTGTCTCACACCTTTCACCCCAAGGGGCTCCCGCAGTCTGCGGTATGGATTGAGTTTGCGACCGTATTGACTCGAAGACATATTTAAATACTCTATTAAACCAGTATGGTTTTTTCTTTAATACTTCGTTAAAAATGGAGGGTTACGAAATGGAAGAATTCGGTCACACTACGGACGATCGCACTATGGGCGACCGAGACGATTACCCCAATGATGATAACAAAACGCCCGTCATAAAGACTCCAGTTACATCCCAATCATCAACAATGTTGATGGAAGAATTGGGGGGAATAGATGGCGCTACCAGAAATGAAGCTAATCTAAATCAGGAGTTAGTCAACCCAACTGAAGACGACTACTACAACAGTTTGGCAGAAGAAGGTGAGGTCCGGGGCGAACTGGTCCTTACCCTCTCCAAACTCACGGCGCTGGATGAAAATATCGCGCTAGAAGAAAGAAAACTTGGGGAAACCCGTGGTGATAGAGAATCTACCGAGCGGATCAACGACCGCCTACGGTCGTTGCGAGATGAAAGAGAAACTCGCTTGGAGGCTGCCTCGGCTAGCCGTGAGGATCTCCGCACCCAGATAAGTCGGATCAGCGAAACAATCTCGAAGGTTCTGCACCAGGACACGACACTCGGTGAGCGACTTCGGACTCTGTTCAGAGAACAGGGCGTCACGATAGTAAGCATCCTTGCAGCTCTCGGCATGACTATATCGACCATATTTCTAGCTATCACTGGAGGCGGTGGTACAGCGGCGCACCCTCGCCAGCACCACCACCCGCGCCATCCGGCGGAGCCATGGAGTGGGCAAAAAAGCATATAAAAGCCCCCGCCAGTCTCCTGGCTAAATTAGCCGGAAAGGCGGCTGCCGCGCTGCCTGGGCTGATCGGGAGTGTCGTCTCCTACTTGTTATCTATATTATCTGGCTCGCCGAGAATGGTTGTACTTTAATCGTGGCGATCGCCGGTCTCCTACTATTCTCCGCCGGTGAGTTCCTAAAACCAAAGCGCGAATAGTCCGATCGCCACGAGGGCGACGACGAGCGCTAATTCCTCCACATAGGTTGTACTTCCCGCTCCTGTTCCAATTCTTCCAATTTCACCCAATCTGCGATTGGTGTTGATGATTGTCTTGGGTGAACTGGTGGAACCCAACTCTTCTCTCATTGTTGATGATTTGATTGGGGGTTTTATGAAATCTTTTTCAAATTTATTTGAATTTCCAACCTCAACTCCCAATCAAGTTTGATGAACACGACCGTCTTGGGGGGGGGGGGTGGGGGTGGGGGCGCTTGATGATATCCGCGTTCGCTTTACCGTTGTGGCCGATTTTTTGCTTGGCGGTGGCGATTACGATCTGATTATTGTAACCATAAACCGGGTCGTCTCGTAGTATCATATTGCTCGGCGCCATATAAAGATCTATTCCAAATACATAGTCTACTGGGGTGCTGGCATTCTGCAAACCATCTTGATACCGATTGATCGCCGCCGGGAGGTTTGTTTATTGCGTCCTCGACATTTGCCAAGTAAACGCCTTACCGTCTCCTAGCATAGAAATGCGCGTTTGCGCCTATGCGCCGAAGATGGCCCATACGTATGTGCAAATGGAGTTGTTGAGGCGGGTAACCCAACCCCTGGTGGACCCCTTCCCCCTATCCAAAATGAAAGTCCTCAGGCCGATATCGACGTGTTCGCGTTGTTCTATGTAGTCGAAATGGATTATGTCAGCTTCAGATGGAAATGCTTTACACCTGGCAAAACTACAGTGTACTGGTGGATCTGAAGACGCGCCGTATGTCATAGTGTTTGAATCGAAACTTCCCCCATTGCGGGTTACGATATTGTTCTTTAGAAATACATCGCCTAACCCACCACTTTTAGTAACTGTTTTCTGTTTCCAGTCGATATTTTTAGAAATCTGAAATTCATTGCATATTCTTTCGTAGGCTTTGTGGTCGTATGGTCTGTATAGAGGGTCCCACTTATCCTCTTGGGTGAGTTTCACGCTCATCTCTTTGAGAATCCTCCTAATAGTGTAGTAGACGTGAAAAGTATAAACACTTTCGCAGAAAGCGGTCAGATTATGCTCCATGTGGTTTATGTAAGAGACACCACACCCGGTTGTGGCACACCACACAACAAAATTTAACTGGTTCTGCCAAAACTGCATCGGTGTTGCTTTCCACACGTCTAGGGTTTCTTGGGTAATAATTTTGGGCAGCCTATAATTATCAAATATGTTTGAAAAAGTTGTATAAAATCCGGTGTCTTCGTTTACTCTTATTGTTTGGTTTATTAGCTTTCTAATTAAGTAATGTATTCCTACCGTTAAGTAGTACACACCTCCCCCAGCGTACTTTGCCTTTGAATTGAAGCTAAATGCCTTGGTATTCAACGACATTTTAATTGGAGTTTATTATGTTTGCTACTATCACTGATGTTCAAAAAGAGAGTTGTGAACTTCAAAAGTCAATCGACAACTGGTGTGGAAAACGCCGGGTAGGCCTCAGATCAATCACCTTCACGGTTGGGTGGCAGAATGTGGGGACGAGCGAAGGGTTTTACTATGTGAAGGATGGACAACAAGTTGGTGTAAAGCTGCCTCCCGGACTGTGGGGAGCAAGACAGCTCATATACTTTGTTTCCACAGAGCTTGACGGTATAGTCAACCTCACAGTATCGAAGGCTACCGGACTTGCAACAATGACCATCGGCCCAGACAGCCAGATAATGACCACCCCGATGTTGGGTATTCGACTCGGGTTTAGAGAGACATACTCCGCGAATAAAGGCTTGTTTGCCCCGGGGGAGTACGTCGGTGATAACCCGGTGGACTTCGCCTTCACGAAAACTCTCAGGGTGCGCCTGGATCGGGTGAACACATCGTACGACACGGTAGACGGATCTCCCAGCACATTACTGAAAACCGTGCAAGCCAGTGATTGTTTCTTTGGGGAGACTGTGACCTTAGACTTCCCATGCCCCGAGATGAAAGTTTTAGAATCGGGACATATCCACGAATTTACGGTCTCTATTCTTGATGATCAAGCGAGAGAGTTAAAAAATTATTACCCGATTTCGGTCGTCCTAGAAATTTCAAATTAATTCAAAGAATTAGACTCAAGTTCATAATAGAATTATCAATATTATTGAAAATGAGTATATACGGACCAGGTAGTTCTTCCAATTCCAATTGCGAGTGGGTGACAGATATAAATTCAAAGAATCCGAGTAACAACCCAATCGAGATTGGAGCTCCCGACGGATCCAAGCCCACAGGTGATGTTTTAACTACCGGAAAAACCATAGCACTGATCAATAGAACTATATCGGCGGCCACGGACGATATTCACAAGAGTCCATTGTCACAACTTAGAGTATATGCCCTGGCTGTGACTACACAAACTCGTGAAGAAACACATACAGAACTAAACGAAATAGGCGGTAAAATAACCGAATGTCGGGAAGAGGCCCGGTTGGGGATTGAGGGAGTCCAAACGGGCATTCAGAAAGCCCGAGAAGCCCACCAGGCGGCCCTTACGGAGGCTTATGGGTGTTGCGCTGAGAGGCTCGGACTGGGATTGCGGGATTAGGAGCCCGAGTGGTTGAATCTATCCGCGCCGTTGATGAATCATTTGTCGCGGTTAATGATAAAGTAAATCGAGTTCGTAAAAACGCGAACAAAGTACTTGAGGAGACCTATGAAAAGTTTCGTGTTGAGGCCCATACCGCTATCGAGGAGCTTGCCACATTGTTGGACACATCTGTGCAGTTTAAGTTATTGCAAACACAAAAACGTGTCATAACAGTTTGGGCTGAGAAGCGGGGCCCATTGAATGAGGGGCTCTATGCATATTCGTTCGGCGCCAAAGCGAGCAATTGATATGGGGGATACGCCATGACAGCTCCATGTACACTTCTCTGAATGGCGGTCTGCTCGGTTAATTCTAATGGTAAATCTGTGGGCGTGGTCGCCGCGAATCTCGTACTGGATGGGGAAGAACGGGCGATTGGAGTCAATAAACTCGCTGGAGATAGTTCGTTCAGCGGTGGTTTTGTTCGCTGGTGACGTTCCAATTAGACTTTCCGAAGGTAGTGTTATTAACTTTGTTACGAAAATCGCTGACCCAGCGAGTTCATCCATTGTTGTGACATTGTTGATTGAACTAAATTTATAAAATTTAAATATGAACGAATCACCACTTCCGAGCACGCTAAAAGGTTTTGGCGAAAGAAGTTCAGATTTTAGGTTGGGTAATATCGTCGAGATGCAGCAGATTCTAAAACAAGAGGGGGAAACTCGGAGGGTAAATGCTAAAAAATATAGACGAGCTGCAAATATAGCGGAGGGGGTGAGCACCTTGTTATCGTCCGTTTCTATACTAGGTGGGGCCGGAACCGCTGCATTGTTATCTACAGTCGTGGCAATTCCTATTGCCACGGGTTTGAGTGGTGTGTCCACTGGGGCGGGACTGCTGTGTAAGGCGTTCAGAGTAGTGGGAAGAAAATTCGAAAATAAAAGTAGAAAGCACGACAGAATATCGGTTCTGGCGAGGTCTAAGTAAAATAGCATCGACGTTATCGTGTCCAAAGCGTTGGCCGATAACAATATATCGGACGCTGAATTTGAGTCGGTGGTGGAGGAGATGTCTCGATATGAGGATCTAAAAAATACTATTAGAAGTAAGGCGCGCGCCACCCTTCCCAAGATTGAGAATACTGATTGGGATAAATTTAGGTTAAAATTGGGATATAAAGTGGGGGAAAAAGTTACAACACCACCGTGAGTATGTTACCCACCGGCCACCATACATTTTTATGAACGCAAACTGTCCATACCAGGAAGTAATCGTGTTACCGCGTGACGCAATCACCTCTCTCATATATGTAGATCGCCTCGATAGCTTGGTGCATAAACCAATACACGCCAATCGCTATTGGAGAAATGCACTAAGGCTATAAATACACATAACCGTGTAATTGGAACATTGTCGTCTGCTGATAGATAAAAAGAATGTGGTACAGTTAGACATTGAGAAAATATCGGTTATATCTTTATAACTGACTTTTTGATTTGAATTATTACTAAACGATAATGCTTGCGAGCACGTAATTCCTTGCTAACCAGTGGATGCGTAGCCTGAGTGCATTTCACCTTATCGATAATAGTGGGGGAAAAGTTACAACATCACCTTCGGTAATAGGCCTCGGTTTCGGCTACTATTTCATATTAAACAAACAAAACCTATAGGTAAACCAAAGTTTGATATGAAGCCATATATTTGTATCGATTGTGGCAGAGAATCCGCGACATCGCGCGGATTGGGGGTACACAGACGAAAGTCTTTGTGTAGACCCACCAAAGTCTTGTGCGAATGGTGTGGAAAATCAATGGCTAGCGCGTCAACTGTAAATATACATAAACTCATGGCATGCCAAGGGGTTCCTGCAGAAATTAAATCCGATATCATTGAACATAGAACGCGGGTAAAAGGCTACGAAATCGATTTTTAATCTCTAACCACCAATTTATAGGAGTTTTTTACACTCCTATAAATAAATTATAGACCCTATAATTATTAGAAAAAGGACTTTCCTTTTTGTGGTAGGTGGGACTGTATTCAGCCATGATAAGCCTCTCCAGCCTAGGTGGTATAATTTCCATCCCCACTATACTACTCCTGCAATTGAGTTATCCCTTTAGAATAGTTGTTCATGCATAACCCATTGGGCAGCTTACTCAGTCAACTCTCGATCACTCACAGGTAAGTTCGCAAATACTGCATGTACCTGTGAATTCATACCCTTAATACAGTTAGGATAATTATGTATGTAACTGACCTACTGTCTCTTTCACGAAATAATGCAAAAACAATGTGTTTTTCGATAATGTTAAATTGTATCAAAATTTAAGAGTGAGCCTTCTTTTTATTTCGGGAAATTTGGTGGAAGAGCTGTGGAGGAGTAAAAAAACGAGACACAATTTTGGAGATTGACTCCGTTAAATTTTTAAAATCGGTCCAGTATTTCCGAAATTCGAAAAATTTCCCCATGTTGAAGCCCCATACACATCTTCACTCTGTGAAGATGTCTATGGGGATTTAACATGGTGTGGAATTTGCGCAATAAAATAAATATTTTACCAAATTTCACGAAATAAAATGAAGGCTCATTTTTTTTTGCTTTAATTTAATATTATCGAAAAATATATTGTTTTTGCATTGTTTATGTAGTCGTAGAATTTGGGCAGCTTTCGCGAAACAGACAGTAGTTATAATGCTTCAGCTGCAGTAAAATATCCTATAATCTGGAAGGACAATAATAGAGTATATTTTCATAATGAACATGAGCGGCAAGTGATATTATTCCACTTGAACAGTCAGTCCGTACACATAACGTAACCGTTAAATAACATGCCAAATAACATGCCCTATAATTCAAGTTCAATCAGAGAATATCTGCTTTTTGCGAGAGTCATTGATATGAAAGCATCAGCCACTGGCTTGCCTTCGTGGCACAACCTAATGCAGACGTAGTTGCGTAGGTCTAAAGTGTATCTGGCTTTGTCAAGTCATACTATGACATTTGTTAACAAGTGAAACGCCATTTGTACCATCAAGGCACTGATCAATTATATCGACTTGTGATCTCTTAAGAACATAAGGTGATCGTGAATAACGACAATGACCATGTCTCTTCAGTCAGTTTCCACACATTCCTGCATACAATGCTGTATTATGTATATATTTTTTGCATTCAACAGTTTTCTGGCAATCAATCTGACAGTTTATACACATCTTCTACACGTATTGAATATATGCACATGGCGTTTTAATGGCGATACAGTCATTTACACATACTGCCTTTTCGACAGTTTTCTACACTGTCCTACATACAAGTTGGTATAGGGTATAACGTTTATGTAAGCAAACAAGTATTCTGAGTGTGATTGTACCAGTACTGCCTTTCAGGAACACCAATAAATTGGAGACTCTAATGCAGATGGTGATGAAACTGATTGCAAGCACTGTATCCATAATTAAGACAATTCCTGTATACACTCAGCGGCCATTTTGAAATATAACATGTTTGTTATAAACAGTGACTTGAAATTGACTTTAGTCAAATATATTCATATATGATTATAGTCTGGAAACAAAATCATTATAAATGATTTGTACATGATTATATCAAAATTGTACTATTTTCATGGCAGCCAATTTAAAAATTGAAATATAATAAGATCAACTAGGATCAACTAGGATCAGACAGTCAAGACAACCTAACTATAAATACATTTTTCTAAAGACAGACGTAGTGAAGACTCAGCAATAATATTTACATAGCGGCCATATTGAAAACAAAATTTCCGGCATACCAGCTATCAAAAAAGTGGTCATTGAGTATCACCACCAAAAAGTCAATATTCTACATGTATTAGAAGTGTATATATAATTTTATTATACTGAATTTATTACATTTATGACTACACGGGGAAAAGGTCTAGTCTATAATCTGGGGCTATACTGGCCGCAATATTATCGTATGAAAGTGTGTACATATACCGTATATTACAAGTGTATATTACAGTGGTGTCACGAGATATAATATTACAACTACAGGTACACATGAGAACATCGGCGACTTGACGTTCGCATCCAATATAGCCACTGACAAGTTGGTGTGTGTTCGGAGAGTCATACGCACTGCTACCGTGGTATGTCACTATACAGTTGGGATTATTGTTCTGGCGGCCGGTTCCCACCCATTGGGTAACCCATGTATCTAATGTCATAGTCGAACTCGTGCAGTGTGATTGGCCGAACTGATTTCGGGCGTGAGTATGTGCTGTGAAAGCTATTTATCAGGTAACATGCCCTACATTGACCGAATACGTACTGACTGATAACATATTGTTGTATCAGGCATTGACCTGATATCAACATCCGGGTTACAACAAAGTGAAAACTGACGTTCCATTGGTCGGTTGACGTCACGTGACGTTACCGAATAACGTCAGTATAAGGACGCAACGTAAGCAAGTCCTCGTTCTGCCCATAGATAACGACGTCATCTGTGGTCATTTTCGAGCATAAAACGTTACCTGATAAATAGAATACCAGACTAGTGTATTTTGACATCAAGTTTATCAGGCTCGGCTCGGAAACGGTAGGAATTCCTCGGCAAGCCTCGAAATTCCTACGCGTTTCCTAGCCTTGCCTTATAAACTTGATATCAAAAGACACTAGCCTGGTATTCTCTATATGAGCGCTGACCCTGACCACTTGGTCCCAGGTGTGAATTCCGGATGTATGGAGCCAAATCGACATAGACTCAAATCATTATTGCTAGCTATAAATAATTAGAGCTATATTAGAGCTGTATTTAATGCTAGCTCGAAATATATAGAGATAGCATTAATTATTTGAGTTTATGTAGATTCGGTGTACCACTAAAATTATGATAGCCTATAAATTTCACATTTATAATTTAAAAATGTTTTCTTGTAAACAAGTATTGGATTTACAGTTGTTGAGCATATGCTCAATAAATGTAAATCCATCAATTGAAATTTCCAGACGATCCTAAATTTGCACTTACGAACATTTTAGTCGTACGAAGTGTAGTGAAACGGGCCGCTGTACTGCTTGTACTTATAAATCATGCTGACTTCGCACTTGGATCGCGCTCGAAATGAGGGAGTGTGATTGGTCGAGGTTTAGCTGTACTCATGTACGACTCACTATTTGGACGACGAGTTTGGATTGCTGTAAAGTGTCGGAAGGACGCTTCCTTCAGTGTTTATAAGAGTATACCTATGCTCGTTCAAACACCAAGTTGTACCGTGTGATCTCGGTGAGTTGACACATATGATTAATTTTCAAAAAACTAGGTCGGATTCGTGGAATAGGGTTCATCGAAACTATAACCATGTAGGCGTACTTTCTCTGAAACGCACGTCCTAAATTTACTGTGGTTACATGCCCACAAAATAGGCATAAAATGTTCTTTATATCAGATACATCATCTGAGACATTTTCTGGCAAAATAAACATTCATTCACCATTACCCCACGTATTGATTGGCATTATTATACATTTTATATCAGACGTAAATTTCCACACTGATATCAGGGGCGATAACCGTGTTTCCTTAAAATGTTAACGGACATTACTATTTATTTTTTATGTGCAATGATCATACTTTATAATCTGTCGAAAATAATAGTTTGTTCATGTGACGCATTTAATTAGCATACATAACTAAGAACTAGCATGCCTCATTTGCATATGAAAATAGCCTGATACCACTGCGAGTCACTATCAGTAAAATAAATATTACTAAATTATTGTATCTGTATAGCGGGCACTCGTAATGTTTAGAACTGGTGGAATAGTGACACAGGTATACACTTATTTAATTCCTATAAAGAACAGGTTGTGCCTACTGCGTCTGAGATGTATCAAGGGGCCGTTTCAATGAACTTCGTACGCGCTTCGTAAGTGCAACATTATGAATTGACATTAACAATTATTGGATATGCATTTATTGAGCATATGCTGCATATGCCCAATCAATGTAAATCCATCAATGGAAATTTCTATACGATACTATACTTGTACGAACATTTTAGTCGTACGAAGTGTAGTGAAACGTCCCCCAAATATTCAATTTTCATAGAACGCCTATATTCTCGTGAATAGTTACAGGCGTTCTATAATTACAATCGGTCGATGGGCCGAATGGGGTTCGCTGCGGGAAACTTCGTAAAATGAAAGTGTGCCAATACCAACAAGATATATGTTAGTTCAATATTGAAACATGCTAACACCTGTAGACATTGATAGGTTATATTAAAATAATAAAAATAATAATACGCATGTAATTTGCAAAAAAATAGCTTCCCAATGAAATTTAGTTTAAATAGATTATCCCGTATGGAGCCTCATTTAGAACCTCTGGTACATTTAGAGTCAATATTTGAACCGTTTTACTAAACGCCATAGTGTCATGTGTCCAATTTATTGGACACAGCTAGGACACTTTTTTTTAATGTAATATACCAACCAATAACAAATTTACGTTTAAAAAGTCAGCTATTTGTTGTTAAATGCGATTGTATTTTCATTGTGACGTCATACTATATTTCGTGTCCTGCCAAACGCGTAATAATACGATGATTGGTCATATTGCCATTACACGTACTGCCATCGTGATTGCTGTCTTCGTTGTTGATAAGCTCTAAATACGGAAATACAGATACTCATTGTGTACTCAACGATTTGTGAATGCTACAGACGTACATTTCTGCAAATTTTCTAAAGTTGAGAGGACAATACGGCGACAGCCAAGAGACATCAATAATTGACCTACATTTTACATAAGTGTACTACTACTAGCTGCCAGACACGAAACATTTGTTTCAGGTAGGAATTATTTCTTTATTACTGTTGACCAATATTTGAATCGTGCTGACTTCGACAGCACTTTTAACCACAGGGCTACTAAAATAATTCCATTGTATTCAATCTAACATGAATTCATGTGGTGGGGGATATTCAACATTGCCTGTTCATGTGCCGAGTCATTGGTTTTCGCGACCAATGTTGTTTCTACAATTGTTGTTTAAATAGCTAATTTCTTTCTAATTTATGGTGCATCTCGGACTCTGTGTGTTTGTGGCACCTCGATACTTGTAGATTCACTTTGAATATATGTTTTCAGTCCAACAAGTCGATTCATTATCTATTTAGGCTATTATCTGTTATCTATTGTCTATATAGGCTTTTAGCCACTTAAAACAGACACTACTTTCACCCCCCCCCCCCACCCCTGCCAGTCAAATGTGTTTATAAAAACTGTAACAACAGTGATGAAAAAAGTAAAAAATTGAGGTGTGCGAATCCAGCGTCACACACAGCAATTTGCACAGCGGTGAATTTTCCCCGAAATATCATGAATATAGGCCGGTGCAGTATTTCTATTAAGTAAGTGTACCCGGCTTCGCACCGTGTATGTGGCTTTGCACACACCAATATTTTACATGTCTGATTATTCATGTTGTTTTCTTAAGACAAGTGTTTTCAGAAAGTCACGTGTTTACACGATTTAGAAAACTATAACAACAGTGACCAAACAAGTAAAAAAATTGAAGTGCAGTATTTGTATTAAGTATTTGTATTGCAGTGGGTGGGCTTCCTAAAATTTATTTGTACACAGGGTACCCATGTTTGGTCTGGGGTGGTGATGAGGGACTTTTTTGCTTCATTGGGGTGACCTCACGAAATATGGGCGGGGGTGGAGACTGTATGTTTGTTGAGATTACAATCATGTCTGTTAATTCTGCGCACCTAATAATAATTTTCGTGAAAATGTCCATATTCAGTCAAATTCACTGAACATTAAAGGCAGTTCTTAGCCAAGATAATCACGGCTAAGCAGATGGCTTTTACTATTTCATCTGTCGTCTATATTTCTGTATCCGCCTAGCGGCGGACCCAGCCAAATTTGATCAAAATATCAGTCCATTTTGTCCTTGAGTTTTGCGAATAATACGGGAATAAAATTGATAACCAATGTCGGTATATTTGCATGTGTATTATTGGTTTATGAAGCAGATCTGTTGTTGATCTATTCATTTAGTAAGCAGGACCACTAATCATTTTGACCATGTTCTGAATAACTTTTTACCAAACTATTGGAATGGGATAAAATTGTGACTTAGTATACCGTTAATCAGCTGATTAATTCCAAAATCAACATAATTTATTCTGACGTAAGCTGGGCAAAACATTACGTGAATTGTGCATTAGCCGGTGCGCAGAATTAGCCGAAATGACATTTTTTAAATATGTTGTTGGGTTACCATAAATGAGAAATTCCACGACTTGCTACTAAATTTCTCTGTTTCGCACTAATACAATTAGCTTACCATATTCTTGACACTTTTCTAAATAGATGCCCCTTCAGTTGTATGTTTTATGCCGTTGAAAAGAAAAAAATGTAAATGTAAAGCTATATTTACGTCATTGTAAATGTATGTAACGGAAATTACATTTCTGAGACCCCTGGTCCCTTGAAGTGGAAATAAAATTAAAAAAAATTAAAAAAAATGACGAGAACAATTGGCTATACTATTATAAATGTAACAACTGGACTGTCACCCAATGGAATAAACACAGTTTAATGAATTATTGGTTCTACATCGAAACTAGAAAAACACACAAATAGTGTACATAAAATATAGAATCACTGATGTCTCATTATTATTGAACCATGTTATTAGTAGTTGCGAACAATAACTCTTGCAATCTACTCTTGTACCGTCTGTAGCAGAGTTACTATTCCATTCATACATGTAGGCTTCCTCTACATAATAGCTAATCAGATCTGATTTACACTTTAGTTGTTAATTGTGACACAATTTGTATATTTTCCATCTGAAAAAAAAATATTATAAAAGTAATACGTATGGATCACGATTTGCCTGGTTTGGCCCTCAGGTACGTTTTCATCTTTCGCTCTTTCTGTTACCTGGGAGTTGAATTGGGTTATTGCCCATTATAGAAGTAGTAAGATTATTACTGATCCTACTGCTTTTGGGAGGGGCCATGTGATTCTGGTGTGGCGAGGACCTCGCATCAGATCAGGATCATCCTGATTTAAGGGTTGAGTATATAGTTCTTTTATAAATTGTAAATATTCATTTCTATTTTAGGATTTTCCCCCCATTTGTACATGTACTTGAACATGTACTTGTACAGGTAATATATGGGATTTATTACTAAACCCATTGACCCGGCCTTAAATGACCGCATCTGTTGATAACTTGATAGGCCGTTAGACCCCAACAAACAAATAAATGATATACGTAGGCTTCCTCTACAGAATAGCTTATCAGATCTGATTTACGCTTTAGTTGTTAATTGTGACCTAATTTGTATATTTTCCATTGGAAAAAAAAACTATTATAAAAGTAATACAAAACTTTACGTGGGGTGGTCACGTCGGGAGAACGAGACGACGTAAATTAACGGTAGTAGTTCCTCCATATAGGAATCACTATTTGCCTGGTTTGACCCTTCAGTACATTTTTATCTTTGGCTCTTTTGTTACCTGGGAGTTGAATTGGGTTATTGCCCATTATAAAAGTACATTGTAGTAAGATTATTACTTATCCTACTGCTTTTGGGAGAGGCCAAGTGATTCTGGTGTGGCGAGGACCTGGTATCGGACCAGGATTATTCTGATTTCAGCGCTGAATATATAGTTGTGTTATTGTAAATATTCAGTTCTGATTTTGGGATTTTCCCCCCATTTGTACATGTACGTGAAAATATACATGTACTTTTTCTTTTTATATCAAACGTGAATTTCGTCACTGATATCAGGGGCGATAACCGTGTTTTCCGTTAAAGGTTAATGGAAACTATATTCTGTCTGCTTAGTTTTGTTATGTGCACTATGATCGTACTTTATAATGTGTCAATAAAAATATTTGTTCGGGTGACACATTTAATTGGTATAAATAATTTAAAAATGTCATGTCTCATTTGCATATCAAAATAGCCTGATACCACCACGAGTCACTATCAGTAAAATCAATATTACTAAATGATTATATATGTATAGTGGACCTGCACTCGTAATTTTTAAAACTGGCGGAATACATGTACCGTAGTTACACAATTATACACTTATTTAATTCTTATAGGCAAGCTGTTATGCAAACAGGTTGAAGTACATTGTAACGGACCGAGGTCTATAAATACATTAAATACGCCTAAAAGCTTCCATAAACGAAAAAAAAAAGCTAAAAAAAGTTTTGTTACTCCCTCTATAACACACACATATATATACCTCGGTCCGTTACTTTAACCTGTGGATGGGACCCCAACTTTAGCTGGTACATGTAATTTGCGAACCAGATCTCTTATTCACTATTCTGCAGAGGAAGACTATGAATGGAAACGTAACTCTGCTACGGACAGTACGGTTGTAGATTTCAAGAGTTACTGTTCACAACTATGAACAATGTGGCTTACTCGCTTACCACATTTATCCAAGTTTTTGTGAGTTTGATACCCGGGTGGGATGTAGTTCTCTAAGCACTGTTTCATGTTGGAAAGTTGCGGAGTCATTTGCTGAGTAATGGTTAATACTGGTAAGAAATTCAATAAAAGGCTAACCATGTACATAATAGTGTTTGATTGTTTGTTTCAGGGAAGCCGTCTACAGATCTTAGCCATCTGGATTATTCGTCGAGCCTCTTCAACTTCACCCTGCAGTCGAGGCAGACACCAGCAGGGCTATTGAGATAGTATATGGGCGGTTTCAGAAGAAGCAGATAAGGCGGAAATTGTTTCTCATTCTACTGTTGAAGGACAAAGGCCACCAGAAGAATCGCTGCCCCGAAGACACTACTCCACCTGGGCAACAAGTTGCCAAACACTTGCGAAATGGGAACTGATCCAGTTCCTGACCTACACGAAGCAAAATATGTGTCGCCATGACAGACTGTCATTATCTTAAGATCAGCGACATCTGAAAATATAACCCTCGAGGAAGAGCTTGAGAAAGACAAGTTCAGTTACAAAAAATTAACCATTTAACCGGATGTACCATCCATGCCAGCGGCAGTGTTTGTGTGGTTCTCAACTCTGATTTCTGCTCTAATCATCTAATCAACCTGTTGAAAGGATGTATCGTGAAGACATGTTACTTCTTGTGTTGATGGAATTGAGAATGAATCTTATTCACACAAATCTGAGTTGTGCAGTTTTAAGATTTGTCAATATGTTTTGAATCGGTGACTCATTCTTGTGGTGGACAGAATGACATTTGTACATTTCTGATTATGTGACACTCGAAGGACTAGATATTGAAATGGTCAGAAATATATTTACTATGCTTTTAAACATATGTGGCTGTGACCTCAGGTTGAAGTAACGGACCATGGCCTATAAATACATTAAATATACCTAAGAGCATCAATAAGTGAGAGAAAAATAAGCTAAACAAAATATATGGGAGTAAATAATTTGTTTAGCCTATTTTATTTCACTTATTGATGCTTTTAGGTATATTTAATGTATTTATAGGTATTGGTCCGTTACTTTAACCGGTGGCTGTGACTGAAGAATGTGGTTTATGGGATTTGTGACCAGTGTAGCTCCTGATCAAATAGTACACTCATGTAGCCTGATAATGATGTGGCTTGTTAGAAGCATGATGGAGATTTCATTGATGTAATGGTGAACAGTTCAGATCCTGTGCGGATATGTGTATCTACACTGATCGCAAATCCCATAAGCCCCATTTCTCCAGTCACAGACACATATTTGAGCAAATTTAAAAAATCCTAACCGCCAACCTAGAGTGATTAGCATTTAAGGTATTGCATTCAATCTTTGATTCATAAATTTCTGTTTAACGTCCACAGTCTATAAAGTCTATATTTGGTTGGTTTCACATGGTTTCAGTTATCTTCGCAATAAAGGATTTTACTTGAAACATCCAGAAGACCACAAAGACAAACTCTTTGTAGACTTTTGAAGGGAAACAAAAATTTACGAATTAATGATGTATTTTTGTGCTATTATCATGATTATAATTGAAATCAATGCCCAATGGTCAAACTTGTAACAAATTACATGTGTACAATAAATTTCGACTTCGAAATTTGACTTCGAATGAAATGGTGCAATTGGTTGATATTGGTCATTTGCAGTGCATGATGTGACAAACAACATATTGAGGCATCATCTGTAACACAGTGCCTTCAATCATGATTCATACCCAGGCATACAAAGTATATCGAGGTGTATATAGTTTTTGTATTTTCGTCCATACCGTAAGATTTGCGTTGAAGGTTTTTGGGTACCCATTATATATGCAACCGTAAATCGCATTGAGTTGAATTTTCATATACTTCTTTATCGTCATCCATATTTTTTATACTGTAGCACACCGATGTGATGTGGCTTTCCTGCACAAGGTCAAATTACTTAAAGTTTTTGAAATATTTGTATCAAACATGTCAAAGTTTTTAAGTACACAATGTCTCTGCAACCGCAAGTCGGGTGACTTGAAACTTCATATATATATTCTTTATGAAGTTAGAAGATCAATATTTTCTTTCTATAGCCCTGGTGGTGCATGTGATGGGTAATTTAACAATCGCGATTCATCCTTACCGAAATCCGACTGGAGACCTGGTTTGGCCCTCACATACGTCTTTGGCATTTTGTATGTGACAGTTGAATCTGGTTATATCTCTTGTGTGAGTATTATGATTATTCGTAATCCTTTTTAGGGAAAGGGGCCAAGTGACTTTGGTGTGGTATGGACCTGGCATCAGGTCAGGTTATTCTAATTTCAGGCTGACTATATTTTTCTCGATGAAATTATTCCGTTCTGATTTTGGGTATTTTCCCCCCAATGCAGCAGGTTAATACAGGATCAAACCGTTTGCCCAGCTTTATATGACCTGCTGTTGATAGGCCGTTAAACACCAATAAACAAACAAACAACTTTGGCATTTGGTATCCGACAGTTATATCCTTTATGTGAGTATTAGACCATAGCTGTTGATAGGCCGTTAAACACCATTAAACAAACATTATATAGCCCACTCATACGGCTTTCATGCACACAGTGAAGGTGAAATTACTTTGAAACTTGCGTTAAATGTTTTGAAATATATGCGTTAAAGTTTTTAAGTAAACAATTTCTCTGCAACCGTAAGTCAGATTGAATTGAAACTTCATATATTTGTCTATCAACAATCAACATCCATATTTTCATTTTATAGCCTACGCATGTGACTTTCATGCCCAAGGTCAAGGTCAAATTGCGTTAAATGTTTTGAAATATTTGCATTAAAGTTTTAAGTACACAATTTATCTGCAAACCGTTATATTGGATCAACTGGAAATGTCACACTTCTTTATCAACAGCCATATTTTCATTCTATATCTCACCTAAGCAGCTTTCATGCCAAAGGTCAAGGCCAAATGACTTTGCTACGGCCGCGGGTATGTGTGAGACCCCGCTCACTTGCTCTAGTCCTTAAAAGCAAGAATAACATATCTTAACATACTGATTCTTTTGTTTTTTTCGGATACATGTACTGATTTTGTGTCCCGAGCATAACTGGAATTCCTTTTTGTATTTTATCACAACTCTTGCCTCACTAATATTCCAGTGTTCTCCCTTTGTTTGTTCACGCATTGATTTTGTATCTGGCACATAGCGATATTTCAAATTTGACCTAATATGGTCCTGATATATATCAAATCGAAGGTATCGTGGGTATTGTCAAAATCGGATGATACATCATACAAGATGGCCGCCGACAGGTCATCCTTTAATTATAGATTTCGTCTTCTTCTCATGTACCGTTTGGCCGACGCTGGTCAGACTTCACAGTTGTGGTGCGTGGGTGAAGCATTTTCATATTTGTTAAAATGGAGGTTGTCGCATAATCCAAGATGGCCGTTTGTAGAAAATTTGTTAAAATTCTTAAAAAAAATCATATCAACCATGTTAATTTTACATTATTATTTTATTTTTACATCAAGCTTGAATTGCCACTTTGATATCAAGGGCGATAACATTGACTCTTTAAAATGTTAATGGAAACAACTATTTATTCTCTCTATTTATCTTTTGATGTGCAATGATCATATTTTGTAACAAGTCAATACAAATATTTATTCAGGTGACACATTTAGTTGATATAAATAATTTAAAATGACCTGCCTCATTTACAATCAAAATAGCACGATGATACAACCTATCAGTAAACCTAAGATTACTAAGTGAATATTTCTGTGTAGTGGGCACTCGTATTTTTTAAAACTGTGGAATAGTTACACAATTATACTTATTTAATATTTAATTCCTATAAAGAACACTTTGTGCCAAACAGATGGGACCCCAATTCAAATCATGATTTGCAACTTTGCTGAAGGATGTCTGGCACCCAGTCATTAAGTGCAAAGGCTTGTCTTATCAGCTCATTCACAAACACCACATCATACAAAACACTTGTCACATGGATTCACCAGTGGGTGTACAGTACAAAGTCCAGTGACATGGTGTGTAATTGCATCCTGTAACATTTGGTCAGGTGTGTATTTTTTTTACTTTAACCTACGTTTTCTGGGGAAATAACTACCTGTATAATATGTGAAAATCACTTCAATGGAAGAAATTAAATGTATGTTCTCGCACCCTTCCAAAACTCCATTCACAATTCACACCCCCTCTGCATGAATCAGGATACTCCACTACAGTGCAAAGTCGCAGAACAATTTTGACATACAGCCGTTTGAATGTGTACTTGTGTGTGTGTATTTTTCTCAGCACTTTTTCAAGGCAATGATTTCTGTTTCGATGTAAGTATGACCTGTCGTGAATTTCACTCACAAGTTCATATTGGTGCTTGTAGGAGTATTTGATATATCCAGTATACATTTTCTATGGCTTTCACATTCTGTAAAACCGTCTGAGTTTCGACAATGAAATGGAGAAATGGCAAACATTTTCATGTGTCTGAATGTGGATTATTTCTGGCACTCATATCTTTGGCTTATAACGTCGTTCAAATTGTACTGCGTCAATTTTATCGAATTTAAGATTGCATATTTCATGACTTTCTTCAAAACGCCAGTTTTTAGAAGTTGATGGTTTTAGGATTTTGATATCATGCACTGCAGTGCCGTGATAAGTCGCTAGGTGCGTTGCCAAGTCGGACTGTTGTACTGTGCGGACTCACCGAAACAAACCGCCAGTGGACGCGTTACACTATGTTTGCAATGTAAACTCCCTGGGTAAGTTTATAGATCGCGGCTCAGTCAGCGGTGCGACTAGATGTCGGTTTTTACATAGGGTACATGTGTATCCGTATGTATTGCGATCGAGCGGGGGGATCATTTGGCCCGCACGACCCCCCGTGGTGCGGACGCCTGTGATTGACAACTTAGAATCGCGTCGGACAGTTAGCCACGCCCCAGATCCCCTCGATGGGCACGTCCGTAGTGATATCTTGGAATAACCATAACAACAAAATGCATTGTGTTACTAAACGTTTAACTGGCATACGCAACCACTAATTGAAAATAATATTATGAAAAACTTGCACTGCACAATATCAACAACGGTTGTTCTACGTACAAAAATACATCGGATTATTTTGTTGCGCGTGATTTGCCCCCATTTGCAGCACAAATCGTGCGGTCATCGCTAAATTTTAGTAACAGAGTTAACTCCCCTCCGAATACTCTCCGAAACAAGCGACGCGTTTAACACACAAACTACATCAAGTTTGACCTTCCGACAGCCTATTTTTAAAACTCACCCGACACCTGTGCGAAACAAAACTCGCACGTGTAGGTCTAACTGATGTTTAATCCTCATTCTTCTCTCTCTATCGATGGATCTACAGTGGATTTTAGTGACATTCTGAATTCGGCCTGCCTGATTGACATTTGTCTATGGTGGCCAATACACGCCAACATGAGTGTCAATTCTACGTTCATGGAAGGGGGTCAATAAGTCAGTATTTAAGGTGATACTTACAGTCAGGGAACACATTAATGACAGTATAACACTGCAAGTACTGAAATACGACAAAAAAAATCTAACAAGTTTCTAAACGTACAAGTGCCCGCTATACAGATATAATCATTTAGTAATATTTATTTTACTGATAGTGACACGCGCGGTGGTATCAGGCTATGTTCATATGCAAATGAGGCATGATATGTTTTTTTTAAATTATATACTAAAGAAATGCGTCACCTGAAAAAATATATTTTCGACAGATTTTAAAGTATGATCATTGCACATCATAAAATAAATACAGAGATTAAAGAGTAATGTCCGTTAACATTTTTAAAGCAAACACGGTTTATCGCCCCTCATATCAGTGTGTAAATTTACGTCTGATATAACATGTATAATAATGCCAATCAGTACGGGATAATGGCGCATGAATGTTTATTTTGCCAGGAAATGTCTCAGATGATGTCTGATGTAAAGAACATTTTGTACCTACTGAGTGGCATGTACCTTTAAGGGTTAATGAAACTGTAACACCAGCAATCAATCAAGCAATCAATCTAGTTTAATCTTGTAGTACCCTATGTTCAGTACTTTCAGTACTTTGATTTATGTTAGTGGAAAGTACTAAAATTGGGAAAATTGGGCCCGCGCAATATTTAAAATTGCGCCATGTCAATTAAAGGTGGTGCAGGATGTTGAATGTAATATCTTTATAATGGAAAGACAGAGTTTAATGAAACATAACGCAGTAAATGCTTAACAGGTTGCCAATTAGTATCCCCTCGCCGATAGGCAAGAGCTGGTATATCGTTAGTCCATGTACTGCGTACGTATGTACGTACGCCAGTAACACCTTTCATTTTTCGATAACTTGTGAACTGCTTCCACGATTTTGATATTATTTGACCATAATGTGTGTCTATGGATGGAGCATGGTTTAGCATATGAGTAGACTCGTATGACCCACGTTCGACCGCCCCTACGCAGTCACTGAGTCTTTTATTATCAATGCTGCCAGCGAGGGGATTAGCTTCGTTTAATGATGCCAGTGCGAGGGATTAGCTTCGTTTAATGATGCCAGTTCTTGCAATATGGTATAGTTTGCTTTAATCTAACAATTTTCTGGTTTTGACGAAGAACTGGTTTCCAAGGATGTGAATATAAATCTAAAGAACGTGAATGTAGGTGTGATACATATCATCGAACCGGTATGTCATTTCTATGGTGTGATACATATCATCGATATCCGTCCGTTTGCTTGAAAAGTTTCAAGAAAATTTACTGTAAAAATGACGTCACAGAATACGTCATGTCGGAAAAGCAGGTTCGGAAACCACTGATCCCATACCCTGATATCTATAACTTTACATGCTACTTGCAAACATGTAGTTGGCCTCAATAATAATAGCATACACTCAAAGCGTTCTTTTATAACATGATCATTCATGTTATAATTGTTCTTGTTATTGTTGTTTCGTTTCACTTCATGCACTAACAATGACCTTCATCAACAAATCACACAATTGATCGAATTCCAAACGATTTACGTTAAATTTATGTATATGCTATCCAAAACTGTCATAAACAGGTGAGACTATTTGGTTACGCATGTTCGCTATACATGTCCCTGTCCGTTTTAAGGACTTTTCTTCTTTCTTTTAGTAGTATATAAGAGTCATAATGATTCAAGTTTATATGGAAGCCACACACTACGTGTGGTGGCTTCCACAAGAAACTTGTAATCATTATGACTCTATATACTACTTCTCGCGAGACCATATATTTATGACATGAGAAGATACACCCTATTAGAGATAAAAATCCCTATGTTATACTCAGTATATATATACAACATAATGGTTCTAGTTAAGTGTGCATGGTTGAAGACAGGTAGTCACGAGAGATGTTTTCGCACCGGTATTTACGAATATTGAAAACATCACCGTGCATGGATGCGAAGAGGTTCCGTTTCGCCTCGCCCATGTCGACATTGTGGGGTAGGGACCAAAGCCGAGTCACTGCTATGTCCACCATGTGGTGGCACTCAGGCTACTCATCGAATGGTTAACAAGGATTACGTGCTCGCAAGTATTATCGTTTAGTAATAATTCAAATCGGAAAGTCAGTTAGAAAGATAGAATCGATCTAATAAGTCACGGTGTTTCTACACCATTAAAACACTGTAGAAAACATTATCAAACTAATTTTATAAAATTGAACAGAAAAAACAAGTACCAATATTATTAGAGAAAAGGATAATACAATACAATTTGAATTGCAAATTTTTAATGACTGTGTTAAAGAAGTTTACGAAGCTTACGGGGTTATGATCCTATATATTCTTCTATAAAATGAGAACACTAGGTGATATCGAATACATGAAATACCAGCGTAATTTATTACGCTCCGATAAAAACGTTGCATTTACAATATTATACCGGCAATTATGTCAACTATACAAGAGGCAAATACGAACATGAAGACAGTTAATGCGTATCGGATATGAACCTAAGGTGTATTATACAAACATTTTAAAACCCAACGATTTGTTTACGAACGTACAGTTCTACGATATCGCTTATACATTTATGTTGTAATCACAACAACAAGCAGACAACAATGTTTCACTTACACGTGTTATAAACATGCAAATTATGTGTCTTACCTTACACGTATATTAAGTGTCCATTTTATAGAGAAATTACACGATTACGTCTTCCGGGATGAAACATAAACACACTGTAATATATACTACACACACGGCTATTTATAGCCTTATCGATGGTATGTAAACGGGCTATCGATTTACACAGGTGGTGTACACAGTTTATAAACACACTGTAATATATATTACACACACGGCTATTTATAGCCATTATCGATGTATGTACAGGCTATCGGATTGTTGATGGTACAGGCTAGATTGTTAAGTTTATATACGAGAAATAAACACAGTTTGGTGTCGGGACGCCGACATTAATATCTCAACAGTGAGATAAGTTTCGCCACATGTAATTCACTCTGGCCGCTCTGCACATTATAGCGGATGGAGGTAACGATGAGGTGGGGTCCGCGGCATCGGTCCAATGATGGGGTGGAGGAGATGTGAGTGCAACACACCTCGCTAAGCCGAAAAAATAAAAAAATAGAAGAAATTTAAGCGAAGGCTTAGCGGGGTGGACCCAGAAGGGTTTTGCTGGCGCGGGTTCGAGCCTCGGTGGAACCTAAATTTTTTGTTTTTTCTTTTTAAATTGTTAATAATTTTCATAAAATTAATTAATAAATTGTTTAATGCACCAATATAATTAATATATTTATTAATTAATTATAAAATTAATTATTTTATAAAATATCACAATGGTGCTGTAACATTTCTTCCGACTTTGATCTCCAAGTTTTTCCCTAAATTTATTCCAATCAGTACACTCAATTTTGGGCATGGTGGCGCGCGCTTTGATTCTTATATCATTTTTTTAATTGTTCATATCTCTCCATTTCTTCCACCACGGATTCAAACTCTAATTTGATATTTTCTTATCGGCCAACGCTTTGGACACCATAACGTCGATGGTATTTTTCTTAGACCTGGCGAGAACAGATATTCTATCATGTTTTCTACATTTTTTCTCGAGTTTTCCACCCGACGCCCTAATTACCATACACAACAACCCAGAAAGAACGGCCGACACAGCACATAAAATCCCCCGCTACAGGAACCGTTATAATGGTGGATATAGTTGCAGCTGTCCCCGCCCCACACAACACAGAAACACTCGCTAGAGCCGTGCTAGATACTTCACCCATGTTCACCGCGCGTCTATATTTTTTAGCGTTTCTTTTTCTATTTGTATATTCTCTAAGTAAAATATCTTGCATAGCGACGATATTATTCAACCTAAAATCTGAACTTCTTTCGTTAATTGTACAGCGTGTTGATGGAGTGGTATTGACAATTGGAAGTGTTGATTCGTTCATGATTTTCAATATATTAGTATTTACAAAATAAGTTCAATTAACAATGAGACAATAGTGGAAGAACTCTCTGGGTCACCGATTTTCATAACAAAGTTAATAACACTACCTTTAGAAAGTCTAATTCGATCAGAACCGGAGAACGAAACCACCGTCGAACTATCTCCAGAGATTTTAGTGACTCCAACCCCCCGTTCTTCCCCATCTACTACAATATTTATTGCGACCGCGCCCACAGGTTTACCACTACCATTAACCGAGCAGACCGCCATTTGGATAACTTCACCCGCGGCTGTCATAGTGTATCCCCCACATTTATTACTCACTTTGGCACCGAACGAATATTCATAGTGCCCCTTAACCAATGGGAACGGCTTCTCAGCCCAAACTGTTATGGCACGTTTTAGCGTTTTCATTGTTCGCACTATTCCGGCAAGCGCACTGTTTGCGTTATATGCCTCAGTACGAATATCATAAGAGGCCTCCTCAAGAGCTTTGTTCGCGGCTATACGATCATGTTTCAGTTTATCGGAAACTTCGGTTATCTTTCCGTCTAGTTCGGTAAGTGCCGCTTCTCTACTGAGAGAGTCCTCTAAGCGCAACGCATCATAAGCCTCCGTAATGGTCGCCTGGTGGCTTTTTAGGGCTTTCTCAACACCCGACTGGGCCTCTTTTTGAAATTTGGTTATTTTCCCGTCTAGTTCAGCAACCGCCGCTTCTCTGATGAGAGAGTCCTCTGAGCGCAACACCTCATAAGCCTTCGCAAGGGCTGCCTGGTGGTCTTCTCGGGCTTTCTCAACACCCGACCGCCGGGCCTCTTTTTGAAATTCGGTTATTTTCCCATCTAGTTCACCAACCGCCGCTTCTCTGATGAGAGAGTCCTCTGAGCGCAACACCCTATAAACCTCCGTAAGGTCCGCCTGGTGGTCTTTTCGGGCTTTCTCAATACCCGTTTGTACCCCCTCAACCCCCAACCGGGCCTCTTTTCGAAATTTGGTTATTTTTTCGTCTAGTTCGGTAAGTGCCGCTTCTCTGTTGAGAGAGTCCTCTGAGCGCAACGCCCCATAAGCCTCCGCAATGGCCTCCTTGTGGTCTTCTCGGACCCCCTCAACCCCCGACCTGGTCTCTTTCAGAAATTCGGCTATTTTCCCGTCTAGTTCGGTAAGTGTAGCTTCTCTGTTGAGAGAGTCCTCTAAGCGCAACGCATTATAAGCCTCCGCAAGGGCCTCCGCAAGGTTCGACTGGTGGTCTTCTCGGACTTTCTCAATACCCGACCGGGTCTCTTTTCGAAATTTGGTTATTTTTTTATCTAGTTCGGCAACCGCAGCTTCTCTGACGAGAGAGTCCTCTGAGCGCAACACCTCATAAGCCTCCATAAGGTCCGCCTGGTGGTCTTCTCGGGCTTTCTCAATACCCGACGTGGCCTCTTTTCGAAATTTGGTTATTTTTTCACCTAGTTCGTTTAGTTCCGTATGCGTTTCTTCACGACTTTGTGCAGTCGCCGTCAGCACTTCTACTCTAACATCTGATATACTCCTGTGAATCCGGTTTGTGACCTTCGATATAGTTTTATTTATCAAGGCCTTGGTTTTTCCAGTAGTTAAAAAGTCGCCCTCTGTCGGGATGAATCCACCTTCGAGAACAGAGACCGTAAATTCGTGGATATGTCCCGATTCCAAAACTTTCATCTCGGGGTGTGGGAAGTCTAAGGTCACAGTCTCACCATAGAAACAGTCGCTGGCTTGCACGGTTTTCAGTAATGTGGTGGGAGTGCCGTCTACCGTGTTGTACGATGTGTTCACCCGATCCAGGTGCACCCTGAGAGTTTTCGTGAAGGCGAAGTCCACCGGGTTATCACCGACGTACTCACCCGGGGTAAACACTCCTTTGTTTGAGGAGTATGTCTCTCTAAAACCGAGTTGAATACCCAACCCCGGGGAGACCACTACCGCATTATCACTGATGATGGTCATTGTTGCAAGCCTGGTAGCATTCGATACTGTGAGGTTGATTATACCGTCAAGCTCTGAGTTGACAAAATCTTTGAGCTGTCTTATTCCCCACAGTCCGTGAGGCAGCTTTACACCGAATTGTTGTCCATCCTTCACATAGTAAAACCCTTCGCTCTTCCCCACATTCTGCCATCCAACAGTAAACGTGATTGATCTAAGGCCTACCCGACGTTTTCCGCAGCAGTTGTCGATTGACTTTTGAAGTTCACAACTCCCTTTTTGAACATTAGTGATAGTAGCAAACATAATAATATCTTTCAATGGATACAAAAGCATTTAGCTTTAACTCTAATGCAACGTATAAAGTAGGTGGTGTATACTCTCAAAAGAACACCATTGGTGAGCTTGTGCACCCCACAATAAGAGCTAGTTTGGGCGTGGGTTTCGACACAAATTTCACTAACATGTTTGAAAAGTACAGACTTCCTAAAACCATTACACAGGATGTCATAACAAACTGGAACAACAATCTTATGCAGTTCTGGCAGAACCAACTAAATTTTGCCGTGTGGTGTGCCACAACCGGGTGTGGCGTCTCTTTCAGAGACCACATAGCAGACCGTAACAACATGTTAAGCAGTAGCGTCTACAACTTTCATGTGTATTATACCATTAGGAGGATTCTCAAAGAACTAGGTACTCCACTACCTCAAGACGACGGGTGGAATCCCATTTCCAACACATACAACCGTAAGGCGTTCGAATGGATATGTGACGAATTTAAAGTTTCAAAAGATGCGGACTGGAGACAGAAAGTATTTCCTAACAGCAACAGCCTGGGCACCGTTCTCATTCGGGGCCAGTCCGGGAATTGGACGCAGACTGATTTTAGACACGATCGATCGGGTGACCACATCGTCAGTCGGAACGCCGGGAATTTTGATCCCGCGACGATGACCTTCGGGCAGGAAGTATCTGGAGGTCGGCACTTCGGCGTCTCAACCTGCAGTTGGTTACCTCCGAAACGAGCTCACGTCGATTATATTTTACAAGACGAAAACGTGCATAAGGGTATAGAAACCTTTATGTTGGACGACGGTTTAGGGTTTACGCAGGCCGGTGTTACCCGCCTCAACGACTCCATTCGTACATATGTGTGGGCTATACTAGGTGCACAAAAACAAACTCGCAGTTCTATAATAGGATTCGGAACGGCGTTTGACGCGCAAAAACAGTTCTTGGTACTTGTTGAGGACGCCATCTCAGCTAAGGTGGACCTGGAGAAGGCGATCCAGAATTATCAAGACGTTTTGCAGACTGCCAGCACCCCAGTGGACTATGTATTTGGAATAGGTCTTTATATGGCGCCGAGCAATATGATACTACGAGACGATCCGGTTGACGGTTACAATAATCAAATCGTAATCTCCACCGCCAATCAAAAAATCGGTCACAACGGTAACGTGAACACGGATATCATCAAGCGCACCCCCAAAATGATCGGGCGCGGAGTTGTAAATTCAAATAAATTTGAAAAAG